>CM046881.1:289024521-289247021 GCA_025667525.1 Glebionis coronaria | reverse complement strand
AGATCATAACAAACTGTGCAACAAATATGCATAAATTCTTTGCAACCAACAGCCTAAATTCTCCGTGTATTTCTATTGGGGTTAGGGATATGGCGATGGTCTTGAATAAGAATAAATTAACCCATAACTTTGTTAATGGACTGGATAAAGTTGGTAATGTGAATAGCTTGAAAATTAAGTTTATTTTAGTAAGATCAATTTCGCTGCTTAGACCGATATCTTCATATCTCTAAAATATAGGTCTTGGCTTATACTTTGATAAATGATACTGTACCTCTAGAAAAGCAAACCATCCAACTTTGATGTCACCAATCCTACATCATACCATGTTCATTGTCCTAACACTTTGCATTAAGAAAGCCAAAAGACGTGTAACCTCACTGCTACAACATATACATACCAAAGTTATGCCAATGAAATTAACCTCTATAAGAAACAAAACCTGCAAATCTCAGTAACACTGCACAAAAATCCAAAATGGATGGAATGCTATGCCAAATATGGCATCTGCTGGCAGGTTTCATGATTCACCCTTCATGCACATAATAGAGAAAATATCCAGTTCAATCTAACAAATCTATCACAAAAGGATGGCCAAGATCATACAAAATTTGGTACATAGACATTCTAATTTCACAGCTAAAACCTCTCAAAAGCCTAGCCCAATTTTAGGGTATACTTAAAAATCCATATGGTCAAAACAAAATGATTAAAAAAAAAACCCGCTATCTTTGTGGGTTCCAAAATCTCGTATCTACTTCAATACCAATAAAAACAAACTAAGGCTTGCAAAGTTTCTTCCACAGCTCCTTTTACTGTGTCTTCGGTTTTTCAATCCTGACATAGGGAAGAATTCCCATAAAATGAACTACTTTGGGGTTCCATTCTCGTTGTTTTGCACGACAAAACATCAAGAATGTATTTGCAAAGTAAGAGTTGAACCCCATGAATACATGCCACAATGCATGACCTTGCGGGTTAACTGGCCAGCGGGATATCTGGCTACAGCAAAAGCGATCACCAAACCAAAACAAACTACCAAGGAAAAGGGTTGCAAAATACAGTTTCGCAACCCTTTTGGCTGCCAAATCTTGTGTGTGTATGTAATACTTGTACATCCGGGGAATACACAAGAGGCACAGCATCACGTAATGAACCTTGAAACCAATATCAAAGCGAATTACCGAATGGAGAGCTGCAAAGGAGACACCATAGAGGAAGAGAAATGTGGGCATGGTACTGCGGTAGTGCCAATCTGGTGAATAGAGGATGTATATGTAGAGAAGCATCTCCCATACCATTGGAGTTTCATCACTCTGCTGCTGCCTGCAAACGACAGACAATGCTCATACTTAAGTAACGCATTTACGGGGGTGTTTGGATGTGTATTATTCTAACAAAATATGCAGTTAACTTATCAACAATCGAATAATGAGCTGTAATAAAACATATGTTAGAATATAGTGTTTTGATGTGATCCGGTTGTTTGTGCTTGTGATAATCAGTTATTCAACTGTTGACCAACAATGACATCTTTTTAGAGAGAAGTAGACAGTTTGTGAAGTTAAGTCACTGTAATTGGCTTATAAAATGGGAATAACATAATTTTACTCATGTGAGATTTGTTAATTTATGAAAAAAAACTTATTTGAGACCCCAAATACAAGATAACTGTGAACGGTATCCAAATCTTGTTTTGTAGAGACAACCCCGAAGTGGTCACGTCAACCTCCCTAAAAAGACGAGGGCTTTACCTAGTTAGAGTCTGTGTGGCGGTGGGCTCAACCCCGCGGATAAGAGCCAAAGCAAAAAGAACTATCATGACTTCAGGTCAGAACTAATGGCTTTTGAAACAATGAAACTAAACCCCAAACAAACAGTTATTATATACAAGGAAATGGTCGATGAACTAAAGTTACAGCATCACAATCAAAATTTATGAACCCGACATAATCCTCAAATTAATGAAATTAGATACTAATAAGAGCGAAATTAGTATTACTACTACTAGGGGTAATACAGTCGATATTAATTTTTGGTGAGCTGAATATGTGGTTTCTTTCCTATCCCGCCCAAAACTCGGAGAACGATTTTGGAGTAAAAATGCCTTAAATCGCCCTTCCATTTCCTTCCTAGTTTCTTTTATTTTTGGTAAAAGATCTTGAGAGCATAAACAATTTTCAGTTTCTATCCTTTTCTTTTTCTCTCTCTCTTAAATAAATCTTGAGAACACAACCATAAGTATTCATATGAAATTCATCTCGCAAGCCATGAATCACAATGTAAACTAGTACAAGCAACAAAGAAAGAAATAATGGATTACTTTCAATTCTACCTATAGCAGAATTTTTATAAAAAGTTAAATATGCTACTCCCTCAACTATTGGCATATTTTCTATCTTGAAGTGTTCACTAAAACTTGTTCTATTTTTGTAAATAAAATTGGCACACCCAAAAAAGAAGATGGATACAGTAGCAACAGTTGTACTTACGCTGGAGGTAGACAAGTTTACCACAAAACTGAATTTTCGAGGTTGATTGGATACCTTTTTATGACATGATCAATTAGGAAGCTGTTTTTTTGGGGTTTAAATACCTAAATAAACTTTGTGAAATTATATTTGTTTCTGTATTTTCAAACATTCCCCATTCTTCATTATGTGAGTCAGATCCATTGTTTTTTCAATGACAAAACTATGTAGGGCCTAAAATCACATCTTCATCAGATACACTTGCACACTTTCTAAATGGTACCCAAAATAAATATAAGGTACGTAGCTAAAAGTGAACTAACCATAAGCGTAAGATCAGTCAAAGCCAACAACTATCACGAGAACGAAGGTAGTATTTGCCATGAACCTGGCACAAATTCTATTTGAAGCATACTGAAATGACCTAAAGCAACTTTAAACAGGCACATGGTTCCATAATTCCTAGAAAGGTTGCACATCAGATCTAATCAAGATATAATCCAATAAATGTATCTGGCCACCAATGAGATATAAATATGCTTACTATGAGCCTAGACCAAATCATTTCCATGTATCTCATTTTAATTCACATTTCCAAAGTTGATGCCTTAAAACCTTCACTAGACCCAAGAGGCAAAATATCATCCTCATACGCGTTTGTAGCTTTCTATGCACTCATGATAAATATCTGCTTAGGTCACCAGCTTCATATAATTTAAATGGCTTTGGCTGTTCAATCATAACTAAACAGCATGCAATTGGTATATGAAATATCTTTTACCTTAAATGTGCAAAAAGTATCAGGAAGTAAAAAAGAACAGAGATATCCTCAAAATCTATAATCAGGACAATAGAAGAATCAAAGGCATTGTACAGAAAATTATCATGAAAAACAACACTCTTAGCCGTGCAATGATGAAAGAAGGTACTTACACATGTTGCAGAGTTGCATGATACATCACACTCCCAATAGCAAGTGCCATATTTGACAAGTGAAGAACACTAAACCTCTTCTCAAAACGCTGTAGCACCGAACTTAAAAGACCAATAAGTGCCAAAAGAATGCATGGAACATTTGAAATGGTATTATAAAACTCAGCAACATAAGAAGAATACACATAATTCTTTTCACACCACTCATGGGAGGAAGTGACCGGACCCCAAAAGCTTGATATGCTCTCTGCCATATAAAAGTATATATTCTCACCACAAGCTATGCTGCTATTATAGCATCACCTTCAAGATCTTGTCGTTACTATCAGACCTAGCAGGAGATTTTACCTGGTTCAGGGAAAACCATAATGTTAACAAAAAGACCCGTTTTCAGTACTTACTATCAAATACAGCAAGTGACAAACTTTACGATAGTAATATTACGTAGCCTTCTTGCCTGCGAAATGAAACTACCAATTAATCAAGAATAAGTTTCACGTTTATTTTAGGGCATCTCCTGGGAACATTTATGGTTATTAGTTTTAATCCTGTTAATTTGCAACGTGCATCAACTATCAGATCTATATATCCAAAGTGAAAAGAATTTTTAATATTCCTCAAGTCTTTAGACCTCCACTAACAAAAGAAAGAAGAAAAATTCAATACAACTTTTTATCATCTTTATTCGGGAAATCATATCAATAAGCATCAGAATCATTAATAACTTCTTTGTAGTCTACAACCACCTAAAGCGATCCCACTAACACTTTGATTAAATGATCGTCAACATCAATTTTGTCAATAGTATCCCTCTCGTAAGAAGTATCTTGACAATAATGTGCATGTGACAGCTAAGTGTTTGTAAATTAAAATGGGATTTCCCAGTTACCAAGTGCAATAAAAAACAGTCATGTTCTCATATCCACTTTCCACAAAAATTCTGTCCTGAAAAACCTTTTAGTTCCATAACCTATCTGTCAATTAATGTGCCTTGCATATAAATCAGTGGAAGACGTAGTGATTCCCCTTTTGAGTAAAAACACTTGGTAGGATTATGACTAACGCGTGTGCCTAATAAATATGCCTAATCTTAGGTGGCATCATTATGTTGGTAACAGTAGATGATCATCCGAGTTAACAAAAAGAACAGGATCAATGAATGATGACATAAAACCGAGACCTTAAGACATTTTCCTATAATAGACAAATGAACCATTACCATATTTGGATTTGTTCTGACCTGATACATTATTGTACTTATATCAACATCCCCGTACCTAAGTCGTCCGAATATGACTTTTTCACATACAATAGTAACTAGAACTTCTATATTAACACAAGACAATTAAGGGGCTGTTTAGTTGGAGAAAATTTTTCCACTTTTCTAGAAGAATTTTCATTTGAAAAGTGAAAAATAGAAAACATGCTTAGCAACATCATTTTTCAATATGTTTCAAAAATTACAAAATTTTCATTTTTTAAGTTTATATAGAAAATTAGAAAACTCCATTTTACCCTTTTCTAAATTTTCACCTCATACCCACCATTGTTTTATTTAACCCATTTCAATAACACGTTACTCTCTTCAGTATTCACCGTTCATCATTATTTTAACGTTTTCGTCAGAAAATTTACGTTTTCGTCAGTAAATTTACGTTTTCGTCTGTAAATTTACGTTTTCGTCAGAAATTTACGTTTTTGTCAGAAATTTACGTTTTCGTCAGTAATTTTACGTTTTCGTCAGTAATTTTACGTTTTCGTCAGAAAATTTATGTTTTCGTCTGTAAATTTACGTTTTCGTCTGTAAATTTACGTTTTGGTCAGTAATTTCGTCAGTAAATTTACGTTTTCGTCAGTAATTTTACGTTTTCGTCAGACAATTTTCGTTTTTGTCAGAAAATTTACGTTTTCGACAGTAAATTTAGGTTTTCGTCAGAAAATTTACGTTTTAGTCAGAAAATTTACGTTTTCGTCTGTAAATTTACGTTTTCGTCTGTAATTTTACGTTTTCGTCAGAAAATTGACGTTTTCGTCAGAAAATTTACGTTTTCGTCAGTAAATTTACGTTTTCGTCTGTAAATTTACGTTTTGGTCTGTAAATTTACGTTTTCGTCAGTAAATTTACGTTTTCGTCAGTAAATTTAGGTTTTCGTCTGTAAATTTACGTTTTCGTTAGTAAATTTACGTTTTCGTTAGTAAATTTACGTTTTCGTCAGTAATATTACGTTTTCGTCAGTAATTTTACGTTTTTGTCCGAACATTTACGTTTTCGTCCGAAAATTTACGTTTTCGTCTTTAAATTTACGTTTTCGTCAGTAAATTTATGTTTTCGCCTATTAATTTACTTTTTCTGACAAAAACGTAAATTTTAATTTTTCTGACAAAAACGTAAATTTACTGACGAAAACGTAAATTTACAGACGAAAACGTAAATTTAATTTTTCTGATAAAAAAGTAAATTTACTGACGGAAACGTATACTTACTGACGAAAATGTAAATTTACTGACGAAAACGTAAATTTACTGACGAAAACGTAAATTTTTGACGAAAACGTAAATTTACTGACGAAAATTTAAATTTACAGACGAAAACGTAAATTTACTGGCGAAAACGTAAATTTTCTGACAAAAAAGTAAATTTACAGACGAAAACGTAAATTTACTGACGAAAACCTAAATTTACAGACGAGAACGTAAAATTATTGACGAAAACGTAAATTTACTTACGGAAACGTAATTTTTTTACGAAAACGTAAATTTTCTGACGAAAACCTAAATTTACAGACAAGAACGTAAATTTACAGACGGAAACGTAAATTAAATTTACTGACGAAAACGTAAATTTTCTGACGAAAACGTAAATTTACTGACTAAAACGTAAATTTTCTGACGAAAACGTAAATTTACTGACGAAAACGTAAATTTATAGAAAAAACGTAAAATTATTGACGAAAACGTAAATTTCTGACGAAAACGTAAATATACTGACGAAAACGTAAATTTATACACTAAAACGTAATAATACTGATAAAAAGTAAAAAACTAATTAAAACGTAAAAAAAATTACGAAAATATGAAAAAGGAAGACGGGAAAAACAGACGAAAACGTAAAAAAAACTAGCAAAAACGTGAAAAAAAAGTTGATCATGAAAAAAATGGTTGAAAATAGTTTCGTTTAAACATTGTTTATTTTTTTAGAAAATGAAAAATATTATCTAAACAAGTTTTCAAAATTCTCAACTCTTTTCTAGAAAAGAAAAGTCTTTTCTTTTCTAGAAAATTAGAAACAGAAAATTATGAAAAATTTTCCACAACTAAACAGCCCCTAAGCTTTTCATATAGAGTATTAAATAGCACAGAAAATACCCAACTAAAACCGGCACACCGCTTAGCGGAAAGACAAATTCCATAAGTTATCTAACTCGCACTCACAAGATACACATACACAACGTTTCTATAAAAGCAGTGATATAGTTGAACATCTCATTTTAAAAAAAAAACATAAAAGACGTGTTTCTATGAATCTAATCCTTCTACTCTCGGCAACACCTATAGTAAATTCAGCATCCAGCAAGAGGGTAGAGACTCTGTAAGAAGGTTTACTAATGTGACAAGTAAACTTGATAACAAAGTGTTAAACTAACTCAGCCTAGAAACGAGCAAATGAAAAGAGGAACCAAGGGCTCAAATCCAACAAACTCATTTAACTTTTTAATTATATGAATCAATCTGTATTATTAATGATGAGCTATCATCAAAAATGAAAACCCATGAAAGTGAATCCATAAGGTACTATCATTGAAGATTGTATATCTTTACTGAATTACATATACCCCATTAAAAGTTTCAACTTGTTAGGGTTTATTTAAACACATCAACCTGATCCCAGATCCAATCATTCTAATAACTAAAAAACGAACATAAAATATATAGAGTAAAATACAAAGTTATATAAGAACGCAAGAAGAGACCTGGTTGCCAGCATTCGCGTAAGAAGAAAATGGGTTTGTGTTTGTATGTCAGTTTTAGGGATTGGATCGGAGCGACACAAAAATAAGAGAGCGTCTATGATGACCACATTTCCCCTTAAGTACATTTTTTGTCCTCAAGGTTTGTAAAGTAACGGATCTTATCCTATTTCATTCGACTCGTAACACATTTAGTTCCAAGCGTTAGTTTGACCAAGTTAGACGAGTTAAATACTCTAAAATCTAAATGACTTAAATGCCTTCACATGATGATGTGGAGTGACTAAAATACCCTTTCCAATTACTATTATTATATTTACACATATAATATTAAAAAAATATTACGTTAAATAAAAAAACACTTCATACTCATCATCTTCATTTTCAAACCCCCACCTTCATCTTCAATGCCCCATCTTCATCTTCAAGACCCGGCACCACCTCCCCACCATAATCCGACCACCACAAAAGATAACTCGCAACCACCAACCCCTCTCCCTACTACCACCATCCCGACACCCTCGCCACTGACACCAACTCCCTACTGCCAACCCCTCCATACTCCCACCAACACGAAACCCTCACCACCACCAACCCCTTTCCCTACTGCCAGCACAGTAGATTCACTCGCCACCTCATCTCTTTATTATCACCACCAAAAAACCCTCCTACAACCATCAGATCTACTGTGCAATAGATGGAGCAATTTTCCAGTTTTTTTATTAAACCCACCACCAAATACTATCAATCCCTTCATTATCAAAACCACCACTAAAAGGAGTCACATACATATCATTACATAAAAAAAATTATACACAGATCTGAAGTCACATATTTGATGCAATAAAAAAACACACATATGCCTTTATTAGGGCTAAGATTTATATACGCTAATCAGATTCAATTTATTATACTTCACATCACACCGCCGCCATCCCCGCATTTTATCCCCTCCACCCTGCTGTAACAACGCCTTCATTTTCTCACATTTCATCAAATAATAAGTAAAGTTTTGTGTAAGATATCAATTTTTTATTTTTGATTGAAAAATGTTTAAAGAAAGGATATGTGTAGATTGAGGGGAAAATGCTTCTGGAATTTGTGTTATATGAGAATGAAAGATATGATTATGATAAGTGTTTTTTTTTTGGATATGATCGAGGGAATGATGACACGTATCAAGCAAAGTAGTAATGAAAATATGAATGTAAAAGACGAGTTTACCCTCTTAATAAAAAGTCAACTGTTAGTTGACTAATGTTTGGGACTAAATGTGTTACGGGTCGAGTGAAATAGGACAATATCCGTTACTTTTCAAATGTTGGGACCAAAACCGTTATACTCGAAAAACCATGAGGACCAAAAATTTACTTAACTCCCTCTTTTATATAGGTGGTCTTTTAGGCTAGGCAGAATTAGCTAGTGCGACTTGATTTTTTCTATTCGGCCACTTACAATGATTTATTTGCCGGTGATTTAGTACGATCTAATAAAAAAATAGTACATTTAATAAAAAAATATTACATTTGATTTAAAAACGGTATGTTTAATAAACATTACCTAATAATTCAAATAAAAATATTATAATAATACTAGTAGTTTAAATTGTAAGTTTCTTTGATTTCGTCTTCCATTTGTTGCAAGGCTTGTTGTTGGACTAGAGGCAAATTGGGGTTGATTCGCTAGAACAATAAGTCTTTATTCCGTTTCTTTTTTTTTCAGCAAGTTCAATTACTCGACGTTGTAATTCGAGTTTTTCTTTTTTCAAGTCCGCAGCTCTCTCCTGCAAATCCAACTCCCGTTGCTTGATGGAAAAGTATGAATCTTGTTGCTGCTTCTTTTTTCCCCGATCAGCGTCTTTCATTTCTCCCATTTGTTGGGTACAAGATCAACAAATGAAGACTTCCCTGTTGAATACGATGTTGAAGACATCTTTTTAGCTCGATCACGATCAATTGGTCGGTGTTCTTGAGTCTCTTCCTCGTCTCTTCTGATTCATCGTTCAAATTCACGTAACCACCGTGCCTAGAACCAGAGGTGGTTTCAGAAGTCTTATATTTTTTTGTTACTTTTTTTTGTAAACTTTGGCATCTCAACCTCTTGCCAACTTGGGTGATCTTTGAGAACTTTCCACGCCTCATGGTACGTAAAAACTTGTTTGTAAGTCACTTTGAATTTAAAACAAGCTTTTTGGAAATCGGTGAGATCATTGGCACCACTATCATGATCACGCTCAACGTTATTCATTATACCACAAAAAGCACCAACTCCGGGATGCAACCTGTTTTTCCATTTGCTCACAACCCCCTCGTACCCTCTAGTCGAACCCGTCTCGGTTTCAAAGTACTTCGATACCTCTTTCCAAAAACCCTTTGTTTTTTAATGTTTCCAATCTTGTTATTCTCATAAACATGACACCAACGCATAACACAACCTCTTTCTCAGTTGTCTATTCTTTTGCGGCTTATTCGACTCAACCTGCTTAGCTTTTGAAGCACGTTTAGAAGGATTCTTAGGTTTGACCTGTGACATCTCTTCCTCGTCTTCGTCAAGATTAACTGCACCGTGATATGACCCGTGTCCCGAACCTTGACCCCATAGAATGATCTTGACTAGGACTCTGACCCGCACCTTGATCGCCAAAGTAGTCTTGATTATACATCATTTCCTCAAAATCAACATCAACATCAACGTCAAAAAGATTAATCGGAGAATATGACGGGTTAAGATGCGAATAAGTGGAAGAATCCATAGTAGGGCAAAACAAACCACCGGAGATTCATAGAAATGTTGTTGGTTGTTATCACGTTGTGGAGGATAGAACGGACGATTTGAATAGTTTGGGTGAGATGGTTGTGGTGAACGATATTCAAATCTGGCGGGTCTAACCGGAAGTTTGGTGACACGCCGGATAATCTAAAAGCCTCGTCAACGGTTTGTTGAGGAACTCGGGATTTTGGGGTTTTGGTTTGGGGGTTCTCTTGCTAGACATGTTGGATAGTTATTGTTTTGATTTTTAGAAGTTTGAATGTGTATGTGAAAAAAATGGAAGAAATGCTTAAGTATTTATAAGGGTAGAAGTTTCAACTTTTAAAAAAAATTATTTTTTTTTGCTTTTGAACTCAACAGCTAGCAAACGATCATTTTTTTCCCTTTATTCACAATTTCAAAGTCTATCGTTTGTTAGATCGAATACGGTCGACCAATTAGGTCGATTCGGTCGCCACAACAGGCCGACCAAATGCGATCGAGATCACGACCGAGATCGAAGCCCACCGTTGTGTCTAGCCTTAATCTTTATTAACAGAGTTAGGGCTGTAAACGAACTAAATTGTAAAACCCGCATGCTTTTACCATGAATAGTACCCTTAAGATCGTACGTACTAGATTAAAACTTTCCTTTTATAGTATGTTTACGTTCACGTATAAGAATTTTAAGTATTACGTACGTGTTAGAACACGATAAGTATTTATTACGTATGAACACACGATAATTATTCAAATAATAATTATAATCCCGAACATGCGATCATGAAATCATGAACGTAATTTAATCACGAGCTAATATTAATTACGTATATATATTTATTACGAACACGAATAAATATATTAGGTCACGATCAATAATTAACTAGAACACATAAAACACGAACACGATAAAACACGAACGCACACTAAAATAATTAGACTCAGAAAAGGTACGGGTTACCCCAAGTGGGCCCCCTACCCGCGGCTACACGAAGACAATGGGTCAAGCCCATTTAAATTTTACTAACAAGGGGTTAAGGGGTAAAACATGTTTCACTTTTCACAAATCAAGAAAAATAGTTAAACCCTAAAATCTTTTTCCTTTCTCCTTGGTTCCTTTGGCCGCCGGATATACACATCAACAAAGGGGTGTTCGGTTGATTTTTGATCTTGAATATTGTGCAAGCATTCGTGTGTGTTCATCCTTGATCGATCCACGCAATCGGTATAACCTTTTTAATACTTTTCTTTTATGTTTTGATTTAATAAATCACATAAAATCATGATGTTTTTAAAAACTAACTAAAAACATTTATTAAAACATGTCTATGATTATGGGGTAAATCAAAACAAGGGTTTTTAGGGGTGTTTGTTCTAGCCGACGCCCAACCGAACCCCTAAGGGGTCTCGGTTTGGCTTATTACCCCCCATCGAGACCTCATGGTCTCGGTATGGTGGTGTGGGTCCCACGGAAACAGCAAACAGGGGGAACCCCGACTTGGTTCGGGGTATGGTGTTGATTACGGGCCGGTTCATGGTTTCTAGTCACGATCCGGTTCATTGATTATGTTAAGGTTTATGATTTTAATAGTTATATGTTAAAAATTAAATTAATAAAACATGACATAATTAATTTAATTAACATGACATAGGTTATAAATTTAATTATTAGATCATGAATTTTAACCTAAGTATTTATTTTTAATTAGACTTATTATAATTAATTAATTATTAAAAACCATGACTATAATTAATTAATCAACATGAATTAGGTTATATTATTGGTAATTAATAATACATGTTTTAACCTAAGTATTTTAACTTTATTTAATTAAAAGCATGATATATTTAATTAAATACTTTTAACCTATAGTTTATTTAATTTACATGTAATAATTAATAAACTATACTTTATAACAACATGACTTAGAATAATAATCAGAAAACACTTAAGCTTATATAGTTAGCTTATTTAACCAGCTTATATCTATTTATAGAAACTTTCTATTTTTAGAAACTTATTTAGTTAAGGCAGCTAATCTATTTATGGAAACTTTCTATTTTTAGAAACTTATCTATTTTAAGCAGCAATTCTATTTTTTGAAACTTTTTATTTTTAAAAACTTTCTATTTTTGGAAACTTTCTATTTTTGGAAACTTTCTATTTTTTGAAGCTTTCTATTTTAGGAAACCTGCTATTTTTAGAAAGTTACTTATTATTACGCAACAAGTATAATAATACATGAAATACAAGTAATACTTAATCAGAATAGACAGAATATGAGATAAATACATTTTAAAGCTTAAAACAGTAAAACATGATATGAACGTATAAAATAAGTAAAACATGACATAAAATCAGTTGCGTATTCAGTAAGCAGATACTTATACACGTATGTAATTATGTAGCATTAGTGATACCGAAGTAGGACTCTCTTCCGTTTGTCTTCTTCGTTCACTGTACATAAGGTACGAATTCCCGTCCTTTCAGTATGGACATTCTTTCCTTATTAGGATTCCCCGTATGCAGCCAACTGTTTTCCCATAGTATAAGTTTATATGTTTGATTGGTTATGTTTAATTTAGAATACCTATAGCCATATACATGCATGACCAGTTTCACCTAGTTATGGAGGTACCATAACCATAACACTAGAGGCACTGGTGTTATGACTTCCCCACGACGGAGTGATTGCTCGTGGCGTCCCTTCAGCTTTTGGCCATATTATTATATTTATCATGTGGGGCGTATAGGTGCATCCTAGTTACATGTTTTCAGCAGATTACTCAGTGTGAATGTGGTGTGTGCCTTGCATCCTTCACAAGGAGCTGATCCCTCCTACCCAAAACCAGTATATAAATTAGAGGCAGCCCCTCTAATTTGCATGATGAGGTCACCCCTCCAATTATTCATGCACGGTGGATTTTCATGACCTATATTGGCTAATGGTAGAATATGTTAAACAGATTTTTATAAGAAAAACATAAGGCTTTTCAAACTATAAAACCAGTTTTACTAAGACTTAACCGGGTTATTCGGGACTTAGTTTCTTCCGCTGTTATATGCTTATATGCTTATATTATTCGTGCTTTATTATACATCCGTGCACTGAGCGTATTGCTCAGCCATTTTCCTTTTCATGTTCCCAAAACGGCAGGTACTCAGGGACGCTCATAGACTTTAAGTGTACGTGCATATGGACTGGAAGCTTTCTAGCCTTTCTTTACTTTATGCATTATATTTAGTTTGATACTCTTTCCATGGATATTGTTTAGTCCTTTCATTTACAGTACTTCTGTTTGTGTATGATGAGCTTTACTTTTGGACTACCGATGTTTGATTTCGGTATTTGCTTTTATGGTCATGTAATGTTTTAGACATTTATCCTTGTATGCTTTGATGACACGCCATAATTACGCGTGACATTCCATTATCAAAATGGGGTGTTACAATTATTGTATCAGAGCCAAGGCTTCGACCTGTAGGCTCTCAAAATATGACCTGTGATTAGTGGGTAGTCACAATGGTCTTCCTAGAACTGACAGTCGTTTTCATGCATTCATCATTTTTATGCATACATATATATGTCATTGTCGCAGGTTTATGACTAAGTAATGGTTGGTACAGGACTGGCCCTATTTAGTCGCATGTGTTTTATCGAAACTTTTAAACTTGGGACCGACCCATAGGCGTCCCCTCGCCATGTCTTTTATTTTGGGTGAACTGACCATAGGCGTTCACTCTCGAGCATACAAAAGTTTTCATAAAACTGCATCATGCATTCATATACGAATTTTCTTACATAAAATTTTTCTCTTGATTTATTTGTATAAATTTTTTCATGTATATATATATTTTACGTTTTGATCTGTTTAATCATATGTTTTATGTTATACTGTCAGATGGTTCTCACACGCGAGTAGGAACAACTCAATGCAGCAATCCAAGCTACAATGCAAGCTTTGCTTCCTCAACTAAGGAATGACATCAGGGCTGAGGTTCAGGCTGCCAACAATCAGCAACAAAACCAAGCACCACATCCTCCTCCAGTGACATTGGCAATATGGCTGGAGAGATTCAACAAGCTCCATCCTCGAGCTTTCGAGAAAACAGATAGCCCCAGTGAAGCTGAAAGCTGGTTGGCTCACATCGAGAAGATCTTCAATGCTATGGGTTGTGACCCCGTGTTCAAGGCGAGGTTGGCATGCTACCGGTTCGAAGGCGATGTGTTAAATTGGTGGTTAGCATTGAAGCAGTTTGAGGGAGGTGACAATTGGGTGGCTGGTTTGACATGGGCTCAGTTCAAAGATAGGGTGATGGAGCAGTTCTTTCCCAAGGCTGAGCAAGACAAGCTTAAGAGTGAGTACCATGGGATCCGACAGAGAGCTGAGGAGAATAGCAATGAGTTTATCCAGCGCTTTCTTCGCTTAGTTGGTTTCCTTAGTGCAGCGGCAGGTACTCCTGAAGAGCAGGCACACCACTTTAGATGGGCTATTCGCACATCGGTCGTAAACAACCTGGTGTGTGCTACGTTTAACACGGTAGCACAAGTGGCCGATGCGGCACGTAAGCTGGAGATGTTGCATAAAAGAGATGAGTTCGGGGAAGCTGAGAAACCCGACAAGAGGTAAACATTCGTATTCAAGCGGTGATCAATCCGTATTCTTCTTTTTTTTTGGGTAAAAGGGATTCAACCCCGGTAAAATATATTACACCAAAAAACATTGAAGTACAATCGGATGTAGGTGAATCCTAACATCACGGCCCGTTACATGGGCTATAATCAGCACAAAAACATTGTGCGAGAACCAAAAATCCTACATAAGAATGACATGCCATCCCTATGACTACCAACGTTAACAACCTTTCCGTCTAAATATAAGAATGAAATATTGTACGTACTAGATATGTTAACCATACAGGAGACTTCTTGGATCTACCAAGTCAGCTCCTACCTCCACGATAGACACCACATTATTCATCCGAAGCTAAGTACCCGACACGACGCGTACTATAGGAATTCACGAATAACACTGGTTGATAACACCTGCCAACCCGTGTACTATCAGTATCAGTGTCTAAACGACACATATAAGAACTTGCAGACTCACAAGTCCAACTTCCCAAATGGTTAAACCACATCAGGGTGTAGAATGGACACCCTGTTTACCCAAAAAACAACCTCCTTTGCCCTTCTAAATACATCCCCGTGAAGACACAAACACCTCGGCAAAGAACCTGCATAACACCAATCGTAGTACCACTCCCCTTAACCCACAACAGAAAAAGAACCAGTCGTGTAACCTTACAAAAGTTACGGATGCCCTATACGCAGCATACCTGCACAGCCAAAAGTACACCCATAAACGTGCCTTAGAACACCCAACGTCATGCTGACCAGATACAGGAAGCATTCAAATTCGGATCAGTCATCAATGCTCTTAATACTGAAACCCTTACATATGAATCATAATGCGAAACCCTAACCTAGGGTTTATAGGGTGACCAAGTATTACCAGAGACAAAAACAACAACATATATACAATGCTATCATTACGTTAGGAAAAAACACACCACCACCCAAATATAGCGAGATCAGAAAAAATGGAACATTTACACGTAAAAAAAACCCTAAAATGAGTTTTCTTGATCGCACCATATATAACCAATGCTCGAATCATTAGCACAAGCAGATTCAAACATAGTCGGCATCAAATATAACACCCATTAGGATGTAACCATCAGATCCCAAACCAAAACACACCAAGATCCCCAACAGATAAGCATGGAAAAGACGAATCTAAACCCAAGACCACCACCGTGATACCCACCAGAGATTTACAAGAAAAACAAAACCCTAGAAAATTAGGGTTTTCGGTTAATCACGGCTGATAACAGCGACAACCGTAAAAAATAAGAAATAAGATTACCCCGCCCCTCCCTAGTAAAATCAATCCCCTAAATCGATTGCATACCAACTAGATTAAAAGATGTCGTTAATCTGTTCAGAGTTCGAAAGGATCCCACGAAGGAAATCCCACAAATCTTAAATCAGAAAATAACCATCTAATAAATTGTAGATGATAGAGAGACGATATTAGAAGAAAGATTGATCAGAAAGTGATGAGGGAGGGGCGGCCGGAAATCGCCCCTAGAGGGGAGAGAAAATTATCCGTATTCTTCTATATATGTCAATTATTCATCTCTTTAAATTGTATCTTCCAGGCAGAAAACTGGGGACCGGTCTCAGCCGGCTACCCAACAGCAGCCTAATCAGCCCAAGGGAAGCGGTTAGACTAACGACCGTTCTGCTACGGATTGACGTGGCGGTAATGATAATTATCGTAACAACGTTGGACACTCCAACGGTAGCAGGTCCTAATACTTACGCATTTTCTTATGATTTCATGTTATAACTCATAATTCTGACACTCTAGCAAATCTTCTACCAGGAACCATGGAAACGGTAGGGACCAGAACCAGAGAGGTTCACAGCCTAGCCATCCAGCTATCATTGGTATTCAATCTTACGAGTATTCGCATTGTCCTTTGTACCCTATTATCATGTCTCATGTAAAATGTTTTATCAGGTCCTCAGCCAGCCAGAGCACCTGTTGGAGGATATATTCATCCTCTTTGCTCTACTTGCCACCGTAGGCACCCAGGGCCATGTCTTCGTAACACTGACGTATGCTTCAAGTGTGGTCTTCCTAGCCATATCATGAAGGACTGCCGTAAGGGCGAGATAAAGGGCACATCAGGACATGCTGATACCAAGCCGCCTCCTACCACTGGACGTGTCTACACGACATCTCGAGATCAGGCCAACAAGTCTACAGGTACCATCACTGGAATATTGTATATGTATGGTCAGGCTGCGTATGTGCTATTTGATACGGGTGCTACTCACTCGGTCATTTCTACTGCTTATGCCAAGAACATTAGGATGCTTCCCATGCCACTAGATAATAGACTTACTATTTCCACGCCTTTGAGGGACTCTGTATTAATCACCCATGTATACAAGAGTCTTCCCCTAGAATTTGACGATAAGGTTCGTCCTGTTGACGCACTTCCGCTGGACATGAATGACTTTGATATGATTTGGGCATGGATTGGCTATCCAAGCATCATGCTACCATAGACTGCCATTCATATCGAGTTATCTTCGGTGATGTTAATGCACCAGAGTACATTCACAACGGGTTCGTACCCGGAAGGTTTGTACAAATCATATCTACCCTGCAAGCGCGTGCACTACTGTCACATGGCTGCGAGGGTTATCTAGCTACGGTTCACGACATGGATGCTGAATCTCCATCAATTCAGGATCAACCAATAGTGTCGGAATTCCAAGATGTATTTCCAGAAGAACTTCCGGGCATACCACCTGCACGAGAAGTGGAATTCAATATCGAGCTTATTCCAGGAGCTGAACCGATCTCCAAAGCTCCTTATCGCATGGCTCCCGTAGAGTTAAAGGAGCTGAAGGATCAACTGCAAGAACTTCTAGAACGAGGTTTCATTCGACCGAGCACATCTCCATGGGGCGCACCGGTCTTATTTGTTAAGAAGAAGGACGGCAGTATGCGTCTTTGCATAGACTAGCGCGAGCTCAACAAGATTACTATCTGGAATAGGTATCCACTGCCGCGTATAGACAATCTGTTTGACCAACTCCAAGGGGCCAAATACTTCTCCAAGATTGATCTTAGGTCAGGCTATCATCAACTACGGGTTAAGGAGCAGGACATCGCCAAGACTGCTTTTCGTACCCGCTATGGCCACTACGAAGTTGTAGTCATGCCATTTGGCTTGACCAATGCTCCAACAGTGTTCATGGATTTGATGAACAAAATCTTCCATGAATTTATGGACAAGTTTGTCATTGTCTTCATCGATAACATCCTGATTTTCTCAAAGTCCAAGGAGGAACACGAAGACCATCTTCGTACAGTACTACAGATTCTTCGCCAGAAGCAGCTGTATGCAAAATTCTCCAAGTGTGACATCTGATTAGACAAGGTGGCATTCTTAGGTCACATTGTATCAGCAGAAGGAATCACTATGGATCCAACGAAGGTTGAGGCTATTACTAAGTGGCCGAGGCCGACATCAGCGACGAAAGTCCGCAGTTTCTTAGGCTTAGCTGGCTATGACCGCAGGTTCGTGGAGAACTTTTCCCGCTTAGCACTACCATTGATCAAATTGATGCGGAAAGGGGAGAAATTCGTCTGGACTGAAGAACGAGAGAAGAGCTTTGAAGACCTGAAGCAGAAGCTAGTATCTGCACCTATTCTTACTCTCCCATCTGGTACAGGTGGATTTCAAATCTATAGTGATGCATCGGGGAAGGGACTTGGCTGTGTTCTCATGCAACATGGGAAAGTGATCGCGTACGCTTCACGGCAGCTTAAGCCTTATGAAGAAAATTACCCTACGCATGACTTGGAACTTGTTGCAGTCGTGTTTGCATTGAAGATATGGAGGCACTACTTATATGGAGAATCATGTGACATTTTCACGGACCACAAGAGCTTGAAGTATATCTTCACTCAACGTGAATTGAACATGAGGCAGAGGAGATGGTTAGAGCTGTTGAAGGATTATGACATTAATCTACAGTATCATCCCGGAAAGGCGAATGTAGTAGCAGATGCACTTAGCAAGAAGTCCGGAATGATCAACGACATTAAAATTGAGGAGGAAATCATAAGAGACTTGGAGCGACTAGACATCGAGATCATGGTACGTGGACAACACGGTTGCTGGGCTAATCTTAGAGTAGAACCCGAGTTACTCTCTAAGATCAAGGAAGCTCAGAAAGATGATGGAGAAATCTGGGCGATAGTTCAGAATTTGGAGAAACAGACGGAATTCAGAGTAGATGCAGATGGTATCGTATGGCAGGGCACGAGATTTTGTGTTCCTGATGATCAAGAACTCCGGGAAGCCTTGTTAGCTGAAGCTCATAGCTCCCCATTCTAAATACATCCTGGTTCGACTAAGATGTGCCATGACATCAAGCAGTACTTTTGATGGAGTGGTATGAAACAGGATGTGGCCACTTACGTCTCCAAATGTCTTACCTGCCAACAGGTTAAGATCGAGCATCAGCGATCTGGCGGTCTCCTTCAACCGTTAGATATCCCAGAGTGGAAGTGGGACAAAATCACCATGGATTTTGTTACTGGTCTTCCGCCTACCAAGAGGAAGCACGATGCAATTTGGGTTATCGTAGATCGACTTACCAAATCATCTCATTTCTTACCGATCCGCAAGGAAGATTCGGTAAGTAAACTCGCTGATATGTATAGAAGAGAGGTCATGAGACTCCACGGTGCTCCATCCAGCATCGTCTCAGACAGAGATCCTCGATTCACTTCGCGATTTTGGAAGAGTCTGCAGAAAGCTTGGGGTACACAACTTAAGCTTAGCACGGCTTTTCATCCTCAAACAGACGGGCAGTCGGAGCGAACGATTCAGACATTGGAGGACATGTTGAGGTCATGTGCGTTGGAATGGACGGGTGATTGGGACGATTATATATGTTTGGTGGAGTTTACATACAACAACAGTTGGCACGCAAGTATCAAGTGTGCTCTTTTCGAGATGTTGTATGGCAGAAAGTGTCACGCCCCAATCTGCTGGGATCAGGTTGGCGAGCGAACACTTGAAGGACCAGAGATCATAAACATGACTAATGAAAGGGTCGCAGTAGCTAAGAAGAAACTTCAGGAAGCACGGTCACGTCAGAAGAGTTAGCCGATAAGCATCGTAGGGACATACATTTTAACGTAGGAGATCACGTCTTTCTTAAGGTTTCACCGGTACGTGGTGTTAGACGCTTCGGGATTAAAGGGAAGCTCAGTCCTCGTTTCATCGGACCGTTTGATATCATTGAACGAGTCGGTGAAGTATCTTACCGGTTAGCGTTACCTCCGCAGCTTTCACATGTACACAATGTGTTTCATGTGTCCTTACTCAGAGGGTACCAGTATCATCCCCTTCACATGGTTCAGTATCCACTGGAACAGATACGATAAAGATCTCACTTTCATAGAAGAACCCGAACGAATTCTTGACAGACAAGAACGAGTCATGAGAAGGAAGACGATTCCATTTGTCAAAATCCTTTGGAGGGATCATACCGAGTGGTAAGCCACTTGGGAAACAAAGGAGTCTATCCGAGCTTCTTACCCTCATTTCATATTTTGAATTCGGGTATTGATACAAGAGATTTTACTAGTTGAAAGTTCGTTTCTCGGTATCTCCTCGAATTGATCACAGCTCAAAGTGGAATGATTTGTTCTTGGTGACAAAAAGTGGGTTTGCTTTTCTATTCTACTTAAAAAGGTTAAAAAGGTAAATAAGTGAAGTAAATTAAGTTTTAAACCAAAAACAGTGAATGAAATAAACCTTGAATTGAAATTAAACAGTTAAATGATTAAACAGTAAAAGACCCTTACTGAAAATATGGTGCTATCCGGAATAATGACCATGCGGAATATCAAAGCTATGCGGAATAAACAAGGCTTACTCGGAATAATCATACTATGCGGAATAATAGAGCCCTATGCGGAATAAATTTACCATGCGGAATAAATCTTCTACTCGGAATAATTAAGTCTATGCGGAATAAGTGGTTCTATGCGGAGAAAAATGACCATTCGGAATAAAGGCACTATTCGGAATATATAAGCTAAGCGGAATATAAAATTATTCCGAATAAGGAATGAACTAAGAAGGCTACTCGGAATATATAATATTCCGAATAAGAGACAGAATAATCAGACTATTCGGAATATGTGAACATTCCGAATAAGGGGTAAAACAAATGGACTATTCGGAATATATGAATATTCCGAATAAAGGATAAAGTAAACAGCTATACGGAATAAACCTGGGCTGAAAAACAGTAGACAGCAGAAACTTAAACAGGGGATACAAATTTTTACTAAATCGAGCCAAATAAACAAAAAGTTTTAACCGAATTAACCACAAATCATCTATTAACCACAAGGATCAAATCCCAATCATAAAAAAACAAAATCAACAACTTTTGAAGATCAAAATCAAATTAATAAGAACTTAAGCACTTTGAATAAAAAGATGATGATGAACAAGAGGAATGAAAAGATTAAATAAAAACTTGTATTGATGATTAAGATTCAGTAAACAAAATGAAGGATTAAACTTATAAGATTTAAGAACAAAAACAAGAATCAAAATCACCAAACACCCTAATGGTGTTGGTGATGCCTAGGAACAGAAAGAGAGAAAAAGGGAATGAAAAAACTGAATGAAAAGTGTGAAGGGAAATCTTTATATAGGTCTCCCTTTTGGTTGGTGAGTGGGCTTTCTCCCTATCTTCTTGTCTTCTCGTCTTTTCAGAAAAGTTGACGTTTTCGATTCTGATTCGGGATCTGTCGACGATTAAATTCAACTCGTCTTTTAATTTCTTCCTTTAATAGACTTGAGTTTCTTCGACATATGTAAATCTTCCATCTTTGCTCCTTTTCTTCGATAAATCTTCAAATAGGCCCATTGACTTCAAATCTTTTGCATCTCTTGGACAATAGACTTCGTCTTTAGTCTTTTCCCTTGATAAAACCCGTGCAATCCTAAGTTTTCTTCAATAATTATCCGGTTGACTCTGAAAACACAATAAACACAAAAACCACGCATAATTCCAAACAAATGATATTAAACACGCGTTTTGGTCTTGTTTTAGTAAGAAATAAGTGGTAAAAGGATGGGTGTTTTCACACCTATCAAATCCCCTACACTTAACCATTGCCATGCCCTCATGCAATGCTTAGTGATAAAGCAAATTTACACTTTTCTCATAATCAATAAACCTTGGCCTTATTAACATACTATTAAACAGAAATTAAAGTACTAAGAGAAATTAAAACTTTATAGTAAACAAAAGGATAGAAAACCATTTTCACTTGAAAATAGCTATATGGAAATAACTTGTAAAGAAATCAAGGACTTACATCAGGGCTTTGGTGCTGCGAAGATTTATCATCCTCAAGTTTCACGTTCCCTAAACTAAGCTTAAAAACGAGATCATTGTTATTATAAGTTAGCAAATCAAACACTTACACACATGGCTTAATTAAATGCTTAAACTCCCTTATTCCTATAGGTATCTCTTATATTTTATTTTTGTCTTAGAATGATCATGAAGATGCATTTTTGGACTTATTTCGATAGTTTATTAAGGCTGAAAGCAAAGTAGGACGATTTGATCAATAGTTAGCTAAAGGACAAAATATCTTAAAACTGCTTCTCGGGATATCAAAAAGTTCATATCTTGGCATAACTCGGTTCACGATTTGAGACCTTTCTCGGGCCGATATTTGGCATGTACTTCATACTTCATATCTTGAAAGACGTGCTTGAGATAATGGTCTTCTCATCGTAAGAGAGTTTCTTCACTTGGAGACTTTTGAGGGGTACTCCATCTTTGTTGACCACGACTTCATGATTATTTCTTCAATCTCTAATTGGGATTTTGAGATACAACGATCCGCCTCATTTTCGGACTTGGATCTATTTATCCTCATACCTTGTTAGGGTCTTTTCGGATAGACTTCTCCATGATCTTTATGGGGGTTGATTGCTTTTCGTCGTGAGTCTTGATCCTTCATATTGATTTTGGGAATAATGCTTTTCACATCACTTTGGATCTTCAGCAATAAAATGGAATCCTCATGCCTTGTTAGGGCCTTTTCGGACTCGCCAATCTTCGCGCCCCGCTTCATAAGTTATGCCTTGGCTATGAACTCTTATCATTACCGAGCAACTTTTAAACGATCTTGGGCTAGAAGCTAAGTAACTTTTCAAATCGTACGACCTTACTTATTGCAGATAAATTATTAGCAAGCGATGGGAGAATAGGCAAATAATTACACCAAGTGAGCTTGTGCAAGAATACCGACTTATAATTGACTCTATCATTTCTCGTTCTCCACAATTTAAAATCTCAAGTAATGAGACTCGTGGATGCTTAGCCTAATAGACCAATTAAGGTCTATATGGTTAAGGATACTAGCTAGAATAAACTTGGATAAGTCTATTCGGGTTGAGTCAAAATAATCGCAACGGGCCTAATATGTCAAAGACTTCTAAACCAGCTACACCACTTTATTAATATTTTTGACTTTATTGTGGAATATATACATATGAGAAATTTAAAAATTACGACTAAATGGCCAAAGTTAATAAAAAATTTTAAAAATGTTGAAAAAGATGATTTTCAGGTTAAATGAAGGCATTTTCATGGAAAAGTCCACTTAAAACTTCGATAGAAGTCCCCCCTACACTTAAGATAAACATTGTCCTTAATGTTTAAGCATGTGGGGAAAATTTCCCCTACACTTATGACATTGTGCACGTTGGTTAACTCAAGTTAAGGAAGAGACGACTAAAGTGATCAATTTCAAATGTGAGTATGAAGAAAATTGAATCACGATAGTTGAGAGATAGAACCGGATTTCGGATAACACGGGAGCACGGTTCTTCAAAGGTTCCAAAAGTGCATTCATCCTTGTAATCACATCACAACACAAATACAAACACCTATAGAGGTCCCTCTACACTTAGGAGGTTAAAACAGAAAAGGATAGATACTCGGGTTGCCTCCCGAGGAGTGCTTGTTTTTGATAACCGAGTCACGAGCCTGACTCGACCCAAAATTAGTTCATGGGGAATGTGGTGAGGGATGGAATCATCTCCTGAGAGATGTCCTCACCAAAATACAACTTCACTCGTTGGCCATTCACCTTAAAATTAGGTCCATTAGGTTGAGCGAGCTCGAGAGTACCATATGGAAAATTTTGGGCAATGGTGAATGGGCCGGACCAACGAGATTTCAGCTTGCCCGAAAAGATTTTTAACCAAGAGTTAAAGAGTAAAACTTTGTCTCCAACTTGGAACTCTCGGTTTTTAATCTTGGAGTCGTGAATGAGCTTAGTCTTTTCCTTATAGATCAAAGAATTGTCATAAGCCTCATTACGGAGTTCATTCAGCTCATTGAGTTGGAGCTTGCGTAGGTCACCGGCTTTGTTGATATCAAAATTAGCCCACTTCAAGGCCCAGTAAGCCTTGTGCTCCAACTCAATGGGGAGGTGGCACGCTTTCCCGTACACAAGACGATATGGTGTACAACCAATCGGGGTCTTGTAAGCGGTACGAAAAGCCCACAAAGCATCATCAAGTTTATCAGCCCATGAGGCACGATGCTCTCCCACGGTTCTTTCAAGAATCCGCTTTAATCCTCGGTTGGATATTTCAGCCTGGCCATTAGTTTGTGGGTGGTATGCGGTGGAAAGACGATGATTTACACCATACTTAGCCATGACTCTTGCAAATTGGTCGTTGCAAAAATGAGTCCCGCGATCACTAATAATGGCACGAGGCACACCGAATCTAGCGAATAGCGATTTCAAAAAGTTACAAACCACCCTTGCGTCATTAGTAGGTAAAGCTTTGGCTTCAACCCACTTTGAAACGTAGTCAACGGCTACAAGGATGTATTTGTTTCCTTTAGATGAAGGGAATGACCCCATAAAGTCAATACCCCAAACATCAAAGATTTCACATTCTTGAATGAAATTCTGAGGCATCTCGTCTTTATCTGTGATCTTGCCTTGTTTTTGGCAAGCATCACATCGTTTAACCATCTCGTGAGCATCACGATAGATGGTGGGCCAATAAAATCCCGAGTCAAACACTTTTTTGGCGGTGTAGTTGGGACCAAAGTGACCACCGGTGGGTCCTTTGTGGCAAGCGTCAAGGATTTCTAAAGCTGCCGGTCCATCAACACATTGGCGAATAATCAAATCAGCACATTGTTTGAATAGATACGGGTCATCCCAAAAGTAAGTCTTAATGTCTTTGAAGAACTTCTTCTTTTGCTGGGATGTTAACCCGTCAACGAGAATTCCACCCGCTAAGTAGTTTGCAATGTCCGCAAACCACGGGGTTTCATCAGAAGTCGAGTTGATAGACATTAAGGTTTCCCCGGCAGCGGCGCCATTTGATACAAGAGATTTTACTAGTTGAAAGTTCGTTTCTCGGTATCTCCTCGAATTGATCACAGCTCAAAGTGGAATGATTTGTTCTTGGTGACAAAAAGTGGGTTTGCTTTTCTATTCTACTTTAAAAGGTTAAAAAGGTAAATAAGTGAAGTAAATTAAGTTTTAAACCAAAAACAGTGAATGAAATAAACCTTGAATTGAAATTAAACAGTTAAATGATTAAACAGTAAAAGACCCTTACTGAAAATATGGTGCTATCCGGAATAATGACCATGCGGAATATCAAAGCTATGCGGAATAAACAAGGCTTACTCGGAATAATCATACTATGCGGAATAATGGAGCCCTATGCGGAATAAATTTACCATGCGGAATAAATCTTCTACTCGGAATAACTAAGTCTATGCGGAATAAGTGGTTCTATGCGGAGAAAAATGACCATTCGGAATAAAGGCACTATTCGGAATATATAAGCTAAGCGGAATATAAAATTATTCCGAATAAGGAATGAACTAAGAAGGCTACTCAGAATATATAATATTCCGAATAAGAGACAGAATAATCAGACTATTCGGAATATGTGAACATTCCGAATAAGGGGTAAAACAAATGGACTATTCGGAATATATGAATATTCCGAATAAAGGATAAAGTAAACAGCTATACGGAATAAACTTGGGCTGAAAAACAGTAGACAGCAGAAACTTAAAAAGGGGATACAAATTTTTACTAAATCGAGCCAAATAAACAAAAAGGTTTAACCGAATTAACCACAAATCATCTATTAACCACAAGGATCAAATGCCAATCATAAAAACACAAAATCAACAACTTTTGAAGATCAAAATCAAATTAATAAGAACTTAAGCACTTTGAATAAAAAGATGATGATGAATAAGAGGAATGAAAAGATTAAATAAAAACTTGTATTGATGATTAAGATTCAGTAAACAAAATGAAGGATTAAACTTACAAGATTTAAGAACAAAAACAAGAATCAAAATCACCAAACACCCTAATGGTGTTGGTGATGCCTACGAACAGAAAAAGAGAAAAAAGGAATGAAAAAACTGAATGAAAAGTGTGAAGGGAAATCTTTATATACCCTTTTGGTTGGTGAGTGGGCTTTCTCCCTATCTTCTTGTCTTCTCGTCTTTTCAGAAAAGTTGACGTTTTCGATTCTGATTCGGGATCTGTCGACGATTAAATTCAACTCGTCTTTTAATTTCTTCCTTTAATAGACTTGAGTTTCTTCGACATATGTAAATCTTCCATCTTTGGTCTTTTTCTTCGATAAATCTTCAAATAGGCCCATTGACTTCAAATCTTTTGCATCTCTTGGATAATAGACTTCGTCTTTAGTCTTTTTCCTTGATAAAACCCGTGCAATCCCATGTTTTCTTCAATAATTATCCGGTTGACTCTGAAAACACAATAAACACAAAAGCCACGCATAATTCCAGACAAATGATATTGAACACGCGTTTTGGTCTTGTTTTAGTAAGAAATAAGTGGTAAAAGGATGGGTGTTTTCACACCTATCAGGTATGTTCTTCTTTTCCAGTTTACTTTATCTATAATTCGGGGACGAATTATTCTTTTTAGGGGGGAAGAGTTGTAAAACCCGCATGATTTTACCATTAATAGTACCCTTAAGATCGTACGTACTAGATTAAAACTTTCCTTTTATAGTATGTTTACGTTCACGTATAAGAACTTTAAGTATTACGTACGTGTTAGAACACGATAAGTATTTATTACGTATGAACACATGATAATTATTCAAATAATAATTATAATCCCGAACATGCGATCATGAAATCATGAACGTAATTTAATCACGAGCTAATATTAATTACGTATATATATTTATTACGAACACGAATAATTATATTAGGTCACGATCAATAATTAACTAGAACACATAAAACACGAACACGATAAAACACGAACGCACACTAAAATAATTAGACTCGGAAAAGGTACGGGTTACCCCAAGTCGGCCCCCTACCCGCGGCTACACCAAGACAATAGGCCAAGCCCATTTAAATTTTACTAATAAGGGGTTAAGGGGTAAAACATGTTTCACTTTTCACAAATCAAGAAAAATAGTTAAACCCTAAAATCTTTTTTCTTTCTCCTTGGTTCCTTTGGCCGCCGGATATACACATCAACAAAGGGTGTTCGATTGATTTTTGATCTTGAATATTGTGCAAGCATTCGTGTGTGTTCATCCTTGATCGATCCACGCAATCGGTATAACCTTTTTAATCCTTTTCTTTTATGTTTTGATTTAATAAATCACATAAACATGATGTTTTTAAAAACTAATTAAATACATTTATTAAAACATGTCTATAATTATGAGGTAAATCAAAACAAGGGTTTTTAGGGGTGTTTGTTCTAGCCGACGCCTAACCGAACACCTAAGGGGTCTCGGTTTGGCTTACTACCCACCACCGAGACCTCATGGTCTCGGTATGGTGGTGTGGGTCCCATGGCAACAGCAAACAGGGGGGAACCCCGACTTGGTTCGAGGTATGGTGTTGATTACGGGTCCGGTTCATGGTTTCTAGTCACTATCCGGTTCATTGATTATGTTAAGGTTTATGATTTTAATAGTTATATGTTAAAAATTAAATTAATAAAACATGACATAATTAATTTAATTAACATGACTTAGGTTATAAATTTAATATTAGATCATGAATTTTAACCTAAGTATTTATTTTTAATTAGACTTATTATAATTAATTAATTATTAAAAAACACGACTATAATTAATTAATCAACATGACTTAGGTTATATTATTGGTAATTAATAATACATGTTTTAACCTAATTATTTTAACTTTATTTGATTAAAAGCATGATATATTTAATTAAATACTTTTAACCTATAGTTTATTTAATTTACATGTAATAATTAATAAACTATACTTTATAACAACATGACTTAGAATAATAATCAGAAAACACTTAAGCTTATATAGTTAGCTTATTTAACCAACTTATATCTATTTATGGAAACTTTCTAATTTTAGAAACTTATTTAATTAAGGCAGCTAATCTATTTATAGAAACTTTCTATTTTTAGTAACTTATCTATTTTAAGCAGTAATTTTATTTTTTTGAAACTTTCTATTTTTGGAAACTTTCTATTTTTGGAAAATTTCTATTTTTGGAAACTTTCTATTTTTGAAAACTCTCTTTTTTTGGTAACTTTCTATTTTTGGAAACTTTCTATTTTAGGAAACCTGCTATTTTTAGAAAGTTACTTATTATTACACAACAAGTATAACAATACATGAAATACAAGTAATACTTAATCAGAATAGACAGAATATGAGATAAATACAGTATAAAGCTTAAAACAGTAAAACATGACATGAACATATAAAATAAGTAAGCCATGACATAAAATCAGTTACGTATTCTGTAAACAGATACTTATACACGTATGTATTTATGTAGCATTAGTGATACCGAAGTAGGACTCTCTTCCGTTCGTCTTCTTCGTTCACTGGACATAAGGTACGGATTCCCGTCCTTTCAGTATGGACATTCTTTCCTTATTAGGATTCCCCGTATGCAGCCAACTGTTTTCCCATAGTATAAGTTTATATGTTTCATTGCTTATGTTTAATTTAGAATACCTATAGCCATATACATGCATGACCAGTTTCACCTAGTTATGGAGGTACCATAACCATAACACTAGAGGCACTGGTGTTATGACTTCCCCACAACGGAGTGATTGCTCGTGGCGTCCCTTCAGCTTTTGGCCATATTATTATATTTATCATGTGGGGCGTATGGGTGCATCCTAGTTACATGTTTTCAGTAGATTACTCAGTGTAAATGTGGTGTGTGTCTTTGCATCCTTCACAAGGAGCTGATCCCTCCTACCCAAAACCAATATATAAATTAGAGGCAGCCCCTCTAATTTGCATGATAAGGTCACCCCTCCAATTATTCATGCACGGTGGATTTTCATGACCTATATTGGCTAATGGTAGAATATGTTAAACAAATTTTAATAAGATAAACATAAGGCTTTTCACACTATAAAACCAGTTTTACTAAGACTTAATCGGGTTATTCGGGACTTAGTTTCTTCCGATGTTATATGCTTATATTATTCTTGCTTTATTGTACATCCGTGCACTGAGCGTATTGCTCAGCCGTTTTCATTTTCATGTTCCCAAAACGGCAGGTACTCAGGGATGCTCGTAGACTTTAAGTGTACGTGCATATGGACTGGAAGCTTTCTAGCCTTTCTTTACTTTATGCATTATCTTTACTTTGATACTCTTTCCATGGACATTGTTTAGTCCTTTCATTTACAGTACTTATGTTTGTGTGTGATGAGCTTTACTTTTGGACTACCGATGTTTGATTCCGATATTTCCTTTTATGGTCATGTAATGTTTTAGACAT
The DNA here is from genome assembly GCA_025667525.1 of Glebionis coronaria. Classification (NCBI taxonomy): domain Eukaryota; kingdom Viridiplantae; phylum Streptophyta; class Magnoliopsida; order Asterales; family Asteraceae; genus Glebionis; species Glebionis coronaria. Next base: position 289,217,410 of record CM046881.1, on the reverse strand, counting down.
TTATCCTTGTATGCTTTGATGACACGCCATAATTACGCGTGACATTCCATTATCAAAATGGGGTGTTACAATGTTCAACGAATTGTTCGGCGATCGTTCGACAAAAAAACTCGTTTATGTTTGTTTATTTAATAAATGAACAAACACGAACAAAATTTTTGGTCTGTTTAGTTAAATGAACGAACATGAACAAGTACTCTGTTCGTTTATTTGCGTTCGTGAATGGTTGACTATGTTCGTTCGATTAAGTTCAATTAGTGTGTTCGTTTATGCTCGATTATTTTCGTTCGATTAACACCTCAAAAATAATTTAAGAAGTTACTAAATAATATCGAGTATTTCAAAGACCTCTAACAATAATATAAACTATATACTAAGTATATGGATCGTTTAAAATAAAAACTTTAGTTCCGCACTTGTTTATGTCTGTTTACGTCGGTGCATAATCGTTTATGTTCAATTACATTCGTCTAGCTTATTAATAAACGAACATAAACGAACATGTTCAAATCTAAATAAACGAACATGAACAAAAGTTTTGGTCCGAATACACGTTCGCGTTCGTTTATTTGTTCGGCTAAAACTAAATAAACAAACATGAACATACCTCCGTTCGCGTACGTCCGGTTCGTTTACAGTCCTAAACTGAGTTAAGTTGATTTAGATACAAAAACTTAAGGCTAGATAGAGCGGTGGGTGTAAAACCCACCGTCACATCAGTGCCACATTAGTTTTCTCTTTCCACTCATCCAACTTACCTTTCAATCCTACTAGTGTGAGAAACTCACAGCCAAAAAACAGCTTTCTTACTGGAAGAAAGAGGGAGTCACCCGTCCCGGGAAATGAAGTACGCTTTGGTAAGTGAGAAGCAGCCAGGCCTGTGCTTTGGTTCTCATGCCTCGTTTTGTTGACGTCATATCCTACTTTTTTTCTTAATTATTTTAATTTGTAAACTAAAAACTTTAATAAAAACGTAAACGTAAACACTTTTTATTCAAAAATTAAAACATTTATTCGATAATTAAAAAGATTACATAAATCCCAATATTAAAACTACAAATCAGCATTAGCATACAAGTATTCGACTAAATCAACTCGAAGTTTATGATGTGTTTGTGCTGACCAAATGTACCTCATAACTGCCCGCCTTTGCTCATCGTTCCGGACAAGTTCCTCGGGTTGGTGATCTTCCTCCGAGAACCAGATGGGTGAAATTGCACAGCCTTTCTATTTTCGAATCATATTATGTAATATGATGCATGTATACATCATATTCTAGATTCGTCTTTTCTCATTGTTCGAGTAGGAGTGGCTATTATGGCTCATTTCTTTTTGAGAACACCAAAAGCTCGTTCCACATCCTTCCTTGCTGATTCTTGTTTTTTCTTGTACAAAATTTTTTTGTGGTCATCATCCACAGGTTCTGGTATTGTCTTAACAAGTGGCACCAATTCCAAATAAATCCCGTCAACAAGATAATATCCCCAAGGGCAAGAAACACCGTTAGCCACAAACGGAACCTCTGGTGCTCGTCCGGTCTTGAGATCATTAAACAAAAGAGATTTGTATAAGACGTTGATGTCGTGGTTAGATCCAGCGACACCCTAGAAAACATGTCATATCCATAAGTCTTGCTACGCAACAACTTCTAATAAAATAATCAGATTTGGGCTGTGATGACGTCTAACATATTGGCCTTTATAGGCATTCGGACAACCAAACCACTCCCAATCTATACAATCAAGGCTTCCTAACATCCCTGGAAACTCACGTTTTTCTTCGTGATGTTGGTAAAGTTTCTCAACATCAGTGTATGTGGGTTTACGCAAATATTCGGGACCAAACACGTCCATGACATAATTGCAAAAATCATCAAGAGCTTCCCTTGAAGTTTTCTTACTTATTTGCAAATATTCATCAAGAAAACTCGGACCAACCCCATAACCCAATTAACGAATTGCAATTGTGCATTTAACTAACGCTAATATGCCTATTTTTCTAGTACAATCAACGTTTTAGTAAAGTAGGGTTCATGAGCAGTTACCTCATTAACTATCCAGTTATAAAGGGGCTTAGCCATTCTAAACGTCTGTTGGAATTTGTAGTCATCGTATAGTGGATCCTCGGAGAAGAAGGCGGACCACAAACGCTCATGAGCATCATAACAATCTCGGTACATCATTGTTCTCGGCACTGAAATACATTGTCGCCGATGCCTAAGAAACGACATGGCTTTCGTAAGAAAAGTAACTTTTTTCTTAAGGTTTTGTTTGGCGTTGTCTTCGGCGAGAAACATCAACTCATACTCGTCCATTTCAGTTTAGGTTTATTGTGAAGATTGTGTTTGTAGATAAATGAGTGTAAAATGAAGTATTTATATAGAGAAAGTGGGTTTTTTTTTAAAGTTTACTTGCAACGACTAGTAATAAAAAATTTAAACCAAAGATATGTAACTCACTCCGGTGAAGACTTCACCACAATACTACCAACTCACGCGTGAGTTTTTTAGGTGAGGTGGTAACTCGCGCGTGAGTTATCCACCCACCGAACAAACTCACTGCTACTTCATTTAGCCTTAGAGCATCCACAATGCTCAAGTCTTGAAAGACTTGAAGCATTTAATTCTTTTATTGGATATACACTAAATAGCTAAAACTTGTAAGGATGACTTGGGGTATACCAAGTCATTAGCAAAAAGCTAATTGAAAGATTTTACCACAATGCAAAAAACCTCTCCAAAAGACTTTCTAGAATAGTAAAAAGCTTTTGATAGCTTTTGCCATTGTAGATGCTCTTATCTTGGATATGAGGGGATTCATCACAACCCTCAATTTATATATCATCCAACGAATACGACCAAATCCCAATTTATAACGAACGGGTACTTGGTCAACTATATAACTAAAAAATTAAAAATATCATCAGTCAAACTCTCATGAAACACACACAAGCACGTATTTCTCTCTCTAAATCTCTTTCCTCCATCAATTGCTCATCTTTTTCAACCTAATTTTGATAATCAAAATCATTAGTTGATCATCACAAATCTTCTCTATTCATTATCTATGTTATCACCACATTGATCTACAACAACAATTTTATATCAGATTCAATTGTTAGTTGGTTCATCAAGGTAATCAATCACAATTTATTAATTAAAAATCAAAATTGAAGCTATTTGATCATATTATAAGCTAACTTGATTCAATTTTTGTATATGAAGTATGCATTCAAAGCAAACCACTGAGAAAATTACGGTTGTGAGCGAGTCAAATCGAATAATGGAGGATTAATTGTTGCAAAGTAGGCTAAAAAACCCTAGTTTCTCTTTAATGACGGCAAACAGTGCGATCTCTTCTTTTTGGTAAAGGGTTTTACCCCGGTAAATATATTAACCAAAAAAGAAGTTAACCTAACGAATGGAATGTGGTTGAAATGCCACATTAATCTCAAGCAACAAGCTTGATAAACTAGTGCTTATGACATGCCATAAACACACAATTCCTAACAAAATAAAACAACACAAAACCCCACATTAAGTGAACCACTAAAGAGGAATAACCAGCAAGAGGAAATCTTGAAATAAAGCAAACATCCCGCCACTCCAGCAACAACACAAAGGAAGCAAAGAATCCAAATGAGTTCGCCTCCTTAAAAAACCTTTTCGAGAAAAACCCTGTAGGAAAAACCTCAAAAAGGAAGAAAGAGTACGACCCTCACATGGCATTACCATGATGATTAAAGTACACACTAGGCAGCTCCCACCGATCCAAAAGAGAACGAGATCGGTTCGACATCTTCTTAAACTTCAACGTAACGAGCTTCAACCGGATAGTGTCACAAATTATTTGAACAAGTTGGTCAACCCTCAATGAAGTCTTCTTAAATAATATAGCATTCCGTTTCATCCAAATGTAGTAGGAACTAGTAGCCACCATTATCCGAGCAATAATACTATAGACATTTCGACCCTTAGAGATAGGAGTTAGGAACGATATAATATCAGCCAATTCAGTCAGAAGAGTCTCCATACCAGCCATAGAACTAACTTTACACCAAACCTGCAACAAAAAATTACATTCAAAGAACAAGTGTGAGTGAGAGTCTTGAACCGTACTACAAAAGGGTCATATTAGCAGGTTTAAGTCAACATTAGGGCCGACATCCCATTGCCCAGCCTATCTTGCGTCTTCAACTTATGATTAATAACAAGCCAAAAGTGAACAACATGCTGTGGAATACAATGCGCAAACCAAACAATATTGTACCAAACCACTTCATTAGCGTTTGCACAAGTAGTATTCCAAACACCAGCCACCGAGAAGCGTTGTAACACTCCTTGTCTATCATGCCACACATAATATCATCTTGAATCTTGATCAACATGTAACTGGGGAACAGGAATAGAAACAACATGCGGAAACCGATCAGCCTAATTGGCCGGCCATTTCCAAGCACCATCCGAAATAAGGTCACTAATCGAATCCGTAAGAGAAAACCCGAGCGGACAATATTACGAAAAGTAAGCACATCAAGAAGAGGGCAGATATTTGCCCACCTATCAAACCACATAGAAGTAGACTTACCATTGAAGATCTTGTGCCAAATAAACGACCTAACACGGGGACGAATTTGAAGCAGTTTCCTCCATCCCTAGCTCATATCCTCAAGACATAGAACATTCTAGAAACTCCAACCATTAAGCTTATACGAATGAACCCACTTCACCATAATGATTCCTTATGAGTCAATAGGCTCCAAATATGTGTCGTCATAAGGGCAATATTAAAATCATCAAGCCGACGGATACCCAAATCCCCTTCACGCTGAGGCAAACACACATCAACCTAAGCAACTTTTGCCTTACCCTTTTTCATCTCACCTTGACACCAAAGAAACCCACGAAGGAGCTGCTCCAAATTAAGAATTACCTAGGCGGACAAAATAAAAGCAAAATCCCAATATATATGCATGGATGATAATACCGATATAATAAATTGGATTTTTCCCGCCAACGAGAGATATTTATTACGCTAGTCATTAACACGCCCCTCAAGCTTCTCCACGAGCACCTTATAATTATGATCAAGCAATCTGAAAGAAATAAGCGGGACACCAAGATAACGAACATGTAACATACCTTCAACAAAAGGCAGCATGTTAAGAATGCTAGTCTTTACCTGAATCAGGACATTACAGAAAAAAGCAGTACTCTCCGAAATACTAGGCACAAGACCCGAAGCATTCTTGAACTCATCCAATGCATCCATAATAAGACAAACAAAAATCAAGATGACCATGAGCAAATAAGAAAAGATCATCTACAAAACAAAGATTAAAAATACGATTCTTCTCATAGAGGTGATTGTACTGAAAGCCATCCATAGACCGCACTCGTTTCTGCAAAATAAGCGTTAGAACTTCCATCACTAGAGTAAACAGATAAGGGGATAACAGATGCCCTTGCCTCAACCTTCTCTTGCCCTTGAACCATCCAAACAGCTCCCAATTGATACAAATAGAATAAGAAGTGGTGGTAACACACATCATATCCACTCAACCATAATATGATGAAAACCAAAACCAACAAGAATGGACCTAAGGAAACCCCAATCCATAGTTTCATACGCTTTCTAGATATCCACCTTAAAAAAGACCCGAGGGGGACCAGAAGACCTATGGTACCCATGCATAAGCTCTTGAGTGAGCATAATATTATCTGAAATCCTCCGGCCCGAAACAAACGCAGATTGGTTTATACTCACCAAATCCTCCTTAATATGATTAGCAATAATCTTACTAATGCATTTAAATAAAACATTACAACAAGAAATAGGACGGTAATCAGTGATTCTCGCTAGAGTAGACACCTTAGAAATAAGGTTAATGATAGTATGATTGATTTCCCTAAGAAAATTACCATTGGTGAAAAACTCAACGAATCGTATAAGTAACATCACTACCAACAATGTCCCACGATTTTTTTTTGAAAAAAAAAACAGACGTAAAACCATAAGGCCCAGGGGCCTTATCATCCGTCATAGAAATTAAAGCACCTTTAATTTCATCATCAGAAACCTCTCAAACCAAAAACAAAGCTTTCTGACCATTGAGAACCCTAGTGTAAAGATCAAGACCAGCAAGCGGATTGGTCACACCTTCAACACATATGAACTGCTCATAGTGAGAAATAAACTCCCTTCATGAAAAACATCCAGATGATCTCTAACCATATCAATCCGATTATGCGAACACTTACTCTTCACAATGCGATGAAAGTACGTAGTATTAGCATCACCCGCATCAAGCCACTCAATTTTTAATTTCTGCCTTAGAAATCTCTCTTCATCAAGAGAAGCTTCCTTAAAATCAAGTAAGTAATGCACATGTTATGTGAGAACTCGTATTTTCCAGGTATTATTTTATTCTTTTATTCGTGCTTCTTAATTTTCCAACGTGTTACATTTTCTTGTATTCTTCACACGTAAATCCTGAGATCTTGATATTTTTTAAAAATGATACTTTTAGGTATTTTATGATAATTGATAATACTTTATTTAGAATTATAAAATTCCTTATTTTATTTTTTTCATATTTATTTAAATCAAAATTTTCGATTTAAAAACACCCGCGTGCATTTTATAAAAGTTTACTCAAATCAACGAGTAACTAGAACTACTAGTGATCACGATACCGACGGATGCCCGATATTGTACATTTCATTGTCAATTGTTTCTATGTTTGACGTTTTTGATGTCTTCTTTCAATGACGTGTTAAGTCGTGTCGGGAAACCATATTATCATATTTTGATGCATTTTAACTTTTGAAAAAGTATTTTTACGAAACTCGAGTCCCGTGAATATTTTTAAAATTGACTAATAGTCATTTCCCGCTTTTTAACTTATACTTTGCATTTTGGTCCAAAACTATTCATTATTTGTAAATTACACCCTAACCCTACTATATAAATATTCCCACCAACTTTTCTTATCATTTTTCTTATAAAAAAATACACACCACCCCTTTCCTCTCTTGTGTTTGCCGTCCAACATCACCACCACCATACCATCATCCATTTTTTTTATATTTGAATGGTAAAGATCTAACAAAAGACCAATCCTAGAAATCTTATTGTGAGTCTTTTGATCCTATTTTTACCCAGATGCAACAACATATAATTTTCAATTAATTTTGTTATGTTTGATCCAAAATTGTTGAATGCATTTGTTGTTATTGTTATTATATATTACATTTTGATCATTGCATGTATGAAATTTTAATGGTTATTTTTAGAAAAGATGACATACAAGTGATTAGGATGGTTGAAAATTTATTAGGATGATGTTTAGTCAATATTAGGAGTGGGAGATTTGTTTAAATGGGTCAAAATGATGATTTAATGTGATTTTCAAAGGTGTATTTTTGACCAGCAGGTTTAGGAGTGTTCTTTGTTGGTCAAAGTTTGATTAAGTATAAATATGATAGGATATAGTTGTAGTGGTTGTCGAGATGCTTGTTTTGGTATAAACTAGAGCTTCTAACTCAAAACGAAGAGGAAGTTACACTAGTTTGAATATTCGTGTACCGGGAGGTGAGTATCGACACAACACGAAATTGTTGTCAATATTTGGTCAAATCTCGTGGACTATAAAATGAGTTTCAAAAAGTTTCAAGGGCTGTTCTTAAGCTCTAAACCTGGGTCTTGCGTCTATTTTCAAACTTAGGTGTCAAGTTTACAAATGGTAAAGGTTATGACGGTCAAAATGGTTTCACGAGTCAAGTGTTCAAATGTGTCCGGTTTTTCAAGTTTATAAATGTGTTGAGCAGGTGGTTCTAAAATGTAAATCTTCGGATGAAATTTAAACTGAGTTTTGTTCAGGTTATGATTGAGTTTTTCACCAAGTTTCATAAAAATCCGAGTTGTCTAAGTATGGGAAATCAACGAGTACATTTGGTATGTACCGGCTGAGTACTTTCGGGAGAACTTGTCTTAAAATGTAGTCTTGTGATAGTTGTCTAGTAGTATCACTTATGTGGTTTGTTCTTGTGTATATACTACGGTTTTGAGTATATTTAATTGGTTTTACTAAGTATGAGTTTATACTTGGGTATATTAATAAAGTGCGCGCCTTATTTGGTAGGTTGCGGATTTCGTGTTTACCGGGCATCCATATCGTCGACGATCGTCTTACCACTACTGTTTCTACTCAGCTTCTGAGTTCCGTGATTCACTTACCTCGTGGCTAAGGCGAGTTCATAACCCATTTTTACTACTTGCACATTGTTTCTAAACGCAGGGTGAGATTTTACATGGTGGAACACATCCATTTAAAAATTGTATGCTATCCAGAACTTGTATGCTATCCAGAATTTGTATGCTTTCCAACAGTTTTCATTGATATTATTGCTTTTAGTCTATAGCCCTTGTGTTTCCTCTCTTGATCATGAACCGTTAATTTACTTGTGTTGCTAAGCACGAATGTTGTAGGTGGATCCATCAGGATTGACTATCCCCTTCCCATGTTGCGGTTGTTTAACCATTGACGCACCTAACATTTGATTTGTTACTTGATTATTAGGGCTGAATACTCCCTAGAGGAACTATTGGGAATTATTTGTTAAGTGTCAAGTACCGTTAGTGTATTTTAAGTACTGTCAGTGTTATGTAAGTACCGTTAGTATTAACGCGGTACATAGTAAGTACTACTACTTATAAAGTAAGTACTGCTATGAAGATTAGGACGAATATATCTTTGTATAAGATATGTCATAGTTATAGTTAGAGTATATCTTATGTGATATACTTAAATAGTTAGAATATTGATAATACATCGTCTGTGATATAGTTATCTTTATAGAATATTCTAAGGTTTCTTGGGTTCCTTACTCTATAAAAGGAACATAGGTACAATGTCTTTCATGTACCTCATTCAAGTCGATTAATAAGAGAATCGAATAGTTAAAAGTAATTATGTTCTTCTGTGCTTTATAAGTTAGACTCCGCATAACTTATTTAGTGTTAGTAAGAGTGCTCAAAGTGTTTTAGTTTGATTACAAACTACTATACCAATTCTTAACAGAATATAGATCCAACGAAAGGGTTCAACAAGTGGTATCAGAGCTTGTTGAGAAACTCTGAAAAAGAAGAGCACAACCCCAAACACTCCACACATACCAAAACTTAATGTCTCAACCAGATGGTGATAATGCTCACTTGGATGATGTTCAGAACCCTGATCCTATACCACAGGGACAACAACAAGTTGTGCATCCTGCACTAGCACAAGGTGTTCAAGCCGTGAATCCTGTAGCTACCTCTACAACAACACCTTCTCATACTCTGTCTGCTGTTAAGCTCCCAGTTCTAAAAGGTGACAATTATGAGACATGGGCTATGCAGATGGAACATTACTTGAATCACACAGATCATACTGTGTGGCAAGTTATCAAGAATGGGAATACACCAAAGAAGCTACGCTGGTTGCCAGACAATACATGCTATGTTCTACCTGCTGTGACTGCTGAGGAGGTACAAGCAGAGATCAGAGAGAGAAAAGCCAGAACTGCTTTGGCTATGGCTCTTTCTGAAGACATTCTACCAAGATTTCATCATTATAAGGATGCTAAAGCTATGTGGGATGCTATAAAACTTAGATTTGGGGGCAATGACAAATCTAAGAAGATTATGAAGATTGTTCTTAAGCAAGAATTTGATAACTTCTCAATTACCAGTATAGAGGGGATACATGGTGGATATGGAAGGTTCAGTAAGTTGCTTATTCAGTTATCAGTTTATGGACAAGTAATTCCTAATGAAGAAGCTAATTTAAAATTCTTAAGAAGTGTTCCACCAGAGTGGAAAGCAATGGCTATGCACTTCATCACAAGAGATGATTTGGAAACAATTCCTTTTGATCATCTCTACAACAATCTTAGAGCATATGAGATGGATGTAAAAGGCACTGAAGTAAAGAAAGCGACTACTTCAAAGTCTAACTTGGCTTTTATATCAGATGGGAACAACGGTACTTACTTTCATAATACCACTAGTGGATCTAGCAGCGATACATACTTCACAAATACCGCTGGAGGACTTACAAGCAGTACTTACCCACAAAGTATTGAAAGCAGTCCTATAGTCTCTCAAAATCCACATGGAAGGTCTTCACCATTGTTTAGTGACAATGATGCCTTATCATTCTTCGCTGGACAAGACAACATGCCAAGATTAACACTCAATGACTTGTTCCAAATGGATGATGCTGATGTTAAAGAGATGGATCTTAAATGGCAAGCTGCTATGGTGTCAGTAAGATCTAATAGGTTCTTCAAGAAGACTGGAAGAAAAATGACTGTTGATCCTAATGAGCCATTAGGATATGACAAGTCCAAAGTTGAATGCTATAACTGTGGAAGGAATGGACACTTTGCAAGAGAATGCTCTAGAGATAAAGCTGATCAGAAGTCCAAGCACAACTATAGAACCAGTCCAAGAATAACTGAAAGCTCTCTAAAAGGAAACAGCAGGAGTCCTAAAGGAACCAAAGAATTGGTTACTGTAGATGGAGTGGTGAACTGGGCAGAAGAAGAAGAAGAAGAGGTTGGTTTAATGGCTCTCTCACATGCAGATACTGAGGGGCATCTAATTGATGAATTAAAAGATAAAGGTATAGTAGATAGTGGATGCTCAAGACACATGACAGGAAACAAATATTTTCTTGCTGAATTTGAAGAATTCAAAGGAGGTCAGTAGCCTTTGGAGGTAGCAAAGGTAGAATCAATGGCAAAGGGAAAATCAACACAGGAAAGTTGGAATTTGAAGATGTGTTCTTTGTAAAAGAATTGAATGAGTTCAATCTCTTTTCTGTATCACAAATGTGTGATAAGAAGAACAAGGTGCTATTCACAGACAAAGACTGCTTGGTGTTGTCTAAAGACTTTGAGATGCCTAAGGAATCTCAAATACTGCTTAAAGTACCCAGGCAAGAAAATATGTACACCTTTAATCTTTATACTATTACTCCAACAGGTGGTATTAGGTATTACATGTTTGTTAGGTCATGTGAATTTCAAGAATCTTAATAGATTGGTGAATAGAAATTTGGTTAGAGGTCTACCTAACAAATCTTTTCAAAATGATTTCACATGTGCTGCCTGTCAAAAAGGTAAACAACATAGAGCCTCTTGTAAGACCAAGACTGTTAACACTGTGACAAAACCTTTGCAGCTTTTGCATATGGATTTGTTTGGTCCAGTTTCTATCAGAAGCAGTAGTCATAAGACCTTTTGTCTAGTCATAACTGATGATTATAGTAGATTCAGTTGGGTTTTCTTTTTAGCTCTTAAAATTGAAACAAGTGAATTACTTAAGGATTTTATCATTTTAGTTGAAAAGCAGTTCATTAAACAGGTTTTAATCATTAGGACTGATAATAGGATAGAATTTAAGAATGCTGAATTTGATGAATTCTGTAGGTCTAAAGGAATTAAGAGACAATTTAGTAATCCTAGAACTCCACAACAAAATTGAGTAGCTGAAAGGAAGAATAGGACACTAAATGAGGCTGCTAGAACTATGCTGGCTGATTCACTTTTGCCAAATACCTTTTGGGCAGAAGCAATCAATACTGCATGTTATGCGTTAAATAGAGTCCTAGTAACCAAGCCTCAAAACAAAACACCTTATGAACTCTTGACTGATGTAAAGCCTAACATAAGTCATTTAATACCTTTTGGGTGTCATGTGTCTATACTAAATACTCTTGATTATTTGGAAAAGTTTGATGGAAAGTCTGATCCAGGATATCTTGTAGGATATTCATTACAAAGTAAAGCATATAGGGTTTATAATTTGGCAACTATGAAGGTTGAAGAAAATGCTCATGTTAATTTCTTAGAAAATAAACCCAATGTCCCAGGAATAGGTTATGCTTGGATGTTTGATTTAGATTATCTAACTAACTCCATGTATTACTATTCTCTGCAAAAAGATTGTCAAACTAACAATGCAGGTGAGGAGTCAAGTGAAACTAATGCACGTACTCAAGAAGATGTTTCTTCATAAGATGATGATGTTCATATCTATGTGCCCAACATGCCTACTGTTACTCCCATGTTTGCCACTCCCAAGAAGCAAACCATGCCATCAAATGATGATCAAGCCTCCCAGGAGCTTCAGAGGCTTCAAGATCAAGAAAAGAATGCTACATCTGCTAATAAGCATTTAGGAGAAGAATCTTTTGAGTCACAACACTCAGCATTACATACTACACCTAGCGGTACTTCATCTCCAAGTACTGCTAAGTCAAAATCTGCCAAATCTGTTGACTCACTAGAAGAGATTTTACAAGCCTTGGACGATGAAGACTTATATGCTAGTCCAGCTGAAGGAATCTTCTCCAAAGCTTCCTATGATGAGTAGGGTGCAGTAACTGATTTCAACAATTTGGAAACAGAAATTCTAATCAGTTCTATTCCCACTCATTAAGTCAACAACAACCATCCTACTACACAGATTATTAGAGATCCTAAATCTGCTATACAAACCAGAAGACAACTTCAAACCAATATTGAAACTCATGCACTTGTGAGTTATGTCAAACAACAGCATTGAACAAATCATAAAGATACTCAACATTGTTTGTTTGCCTGTTTCTTATCTCAAGTAGAGCCCAAAAACATTTCTCAGGCTCTTGATGAAGAAAGTTGGGTAGATGCCATGCAAGAAGAATTAACATAATTTGAGCTACAAAAAGTTTGGATTCTTGAGGATCTTCCCTCAGGAAAAAGAGTAATTGGTACTAGATGGGTCTTCAGGAACAAGAAGGATGAAAGAGGGGTTGTTGCGAGGAACAAGGCAAGACTTGTTGCTCAAGGCTATAGACAGGAAGAAGGGATAGACTATGATGAGGTTTTTGCACCAGTGACAAGGATAGAAGCCATTAGGTTATTTTTTGCCTTTGCATCATATATGGGATTTATAGTCTATCAAATGGATGTGAAAAGTGCCTTTCTATATGGTACTATTTCAGAGGAGGTATATGTCTCACAACCTCCAGGTTTTGTAGATCCTAAATTCCCTAATAGAGTCTACAAGGTTATCAAAGCACTTTATGGTCTGCATCAGGCTCCAAGAGCCTGGTATGTAACCTTATCCAATTTTCTGCTAGAACATGGATATAGGAGAGGAACTATTGACAAAACTCTGTTCATCAAGAAGAATGCTAAGGACATCATTCTAGTTCAAGTTTATGTTGATGACATCATTTTTGGTTCTACCAAGAAGACATGGTGTGAAGAGTTTGAAGATTTGATGAAAGGAAGATTTCAAATGAGTTCTATGGGAGAACTAACTTTCTTTTTGGGACTGCAAGTCAAACAAAGGAAAGATGGAATATTTATCAGCCAAGATAAATATGTTGCTAAAATCTTGAAGAAATTTTCATGTATGGATACAAGGAGTACAAGCACACCTTTTGAAGCCAAGAAGTCTTTATCAAAAGATGAACATGGAGAAGATGTTGACATTCATCTATACAGATCAATGATTGGTTCATTGATGTATCTTACTGCTTTAAGGCCAGATATAATGTTTGCTGTGTGTGCCTGTTCAAGGTTCCAAGTTCATCCAAAGGTGTCACATCTACATGCTGTGAAGAAGACTTTTAAATATCTTAAAAGTCAACCCAATTTAGGATTATGGTATCCTAGAGATTCCACCTTTGAATTGGAAGCTTACTCAGATAGTGATTATGCTGGAGCTAATCATGATAGGAAATCCACAACAGGAGGTTTTCAATTCCTAGGCAGAAGACTCATATCATGGCAGTGTAAGAAGCAAACCATTGTTGCTACTTCTACAACTGAAGCTGAATATGTACTTGCTGCTCATTGCTGTGGACAAGTACTTTGGATTCAAAATCAATTGTTGGACTATGGGTTTAACTTCATGAACACCAAGATTTACATTGATAATGAAAGTACTATATGCATTGTCAAGAATCCAGTATTTCACTCCAAGACAAAGCATATTGAAATAAGGCATCACTTTATAAGAGATGCTTATGACAAAAAGCTTATTCAAGTCTTGAAGATTCATAAAGACAACAATGTAGCTGATTTGTTGACCAAGGCATTTGATGCAAAGAGATTCGAATTTTTGGTAACACACATTGGTATGCTCAACCATTAATATGCTGCATATGTTGAGGGAGGTAATAGCTGTACAAATTTTTATAATTTTTATTGTATAGTCTATGTTTTGTGTTTTTGATGTAATTGCAGGTTAATAGAAAAAGATAAAAGTGGTTACATTGTTAGTGGAAAGCATGAACTGGTCAATATTGTGGGGTACAGTTGTTACTCCAAGTACCGCTAGCACAAATTCAAGTACCGCTTATGTTTCATGTACCGCTACATGTTCGTTGTACCGTTAAAGGTCTCTTTTGTAAATTTGGCGGTTTCTTTGCGCTTGGGTTTGTTATTTACTTAAATACTTACTCTAATTACACAATTGATTCACCTAATCTTTTATTTTTATCTCTTGATTCTATAACCTTCTCTCTAATTTTTCAATCATCAAAAATACTAATGGCTGCTTTACAAGTAATCTCTAAGCATAATTTGGTTGCGAATCTTGCTACGAATGATGACTCTCTTAGCTTCCATGAGATGCTTGGTTTCCTATCTCGAGGTCATGTTCGCTTTGCACTCACTGTAAGTCCAGTTGTCTCTATTTCCATTGTTGAATAATTTTGGGATACTGCTGTATTAGGTACTCGGTTTGATCAACCTTGCATTAAGGCTAGGGAGAATCATAGAAACGTATATGTAACTGAGGTACTGCTACGAGCAAGTTTGAGATTAAATGATGAAAATGGACTTAGTATGCTTAATAATACAGAGATTCATGATGGCCATGCAGCCATGGGCTATGGAGGTGGTAGGGAAAGTCTTACTTTCTTTAAAGCTTTATTTTCACCTCAATGGAAATTGCTTTTTCATGCTATTATTCACTGTTTAAGTTCTAAAAGTACATCTTTTGATCAAATTCGTGATGCATTGGCATCAGCTGGTGTTTGTCTAGAAAATAACAGGGTTTTTAATTTTTCAAAATTAATTTTTGAAGGCATGACTAGGAATTTGGAAGGGACTAAAAAGTTTTTAATGTATCCTAGATTCATTCAGACTTTAGTTAGTGACCAAATACCTAACCTACCAGAGTTAACTGATACATGGGATGTTCCTACATTCACAAAGAGAACTTTCTCTTTCTTGACCAAACAAGGCAATGCCTTTACAGGAACTGTAACACCATTATTTGCTCATATGTTAGCCCAACCTGCCAATCAAGAAGGTGAGGAACCTAGCAATGCTAGTAATTCTCAGCAAACTCCTTCTCACCAGAGTTCCCATTCCCTAGAAGATTCACAATCTTCTTCTCACAATGTTGGTGTTCCACCAAACACTGATGAGATGATCCACACACCTGCTGCTTCTATTGCTGCTAGTGGTTCACCACAAGCACAAGCACCAGAGGTGGTGGATGTTGCAAATTTAACTACTTTGTGTACAAGTTTGTCCCAACAGGTACAGGTGTTTCAGAAAGAAAAGCTTGTTCAAGACAAGAGAATTGCTGAATTAGAAGCTAGCCTAATCAAGTTAAGGAACAAAGTGTCACCTTGGATGAGGCAACATAGATCTATTCAGAAGTCTACAATCAAGAAGCAAATATTCAGGAACCACAAGAAAAGGTAACTGAATGCAACCAAACAGGGGAGGAATTATGAAGGACAACCACCTTCTTCAGATAATCAGACAAGGATCTCTAGAAATGACATCAATTTTGAATTGGATGAAGATGTCATGGGGACTTATGAAGATGGAACTGGTTTAAAGACTGGTGTGAATGGATCTTCAAATATGGAGATTTAGCATGAAGAACCACAACCTACTCATGAGGAGCCATAAGTTGAAGAAATTTTGGTAACTCAGCCAGCACCACCACCTCAATCACCACTTCAAACAAATTAGAGTGCTTTCTATGAGAAGTTGGAGGAAATTAATATTCAGTTTCCTGTATATTCAACTCCATCACCATAAAGATAAGTATGGTTTCAAAGGAAACAGACTTTGCAAGTACTGTATAGATCAAGAATGAGCAATGAATCAGACAAGACTGAAGAGGTGCAAGTTGAAATGATGACTTCTAGGGAAGAAAGAGTATCTGGGGATACACAAGTGATTGAAGAAACAAGTGTGTCTAATACTGGTGAAATCAACATTGTTGAAGATCCAAGTACTGCTAAGCCAACTAAGCCGACTACAAGTACTGCTGACATTGTTGAAGACCCAAGTACTGCTAAGCCAACTAAGCCGATTGTAAGTACCGCTGGTGATTATCCTTCACTAGAAAGTCAAATTCCTTTTGGAGAAGATAAGACTTTAGCCCAATTGCTGCTTGATTTAAGAAAGAAGAATTTAGTTGAGAAGACTAAACAAGCAGAGGCAGAGAAAAAGACACAACAAGAAGTTCTTGCCAAAAAGAATCAAATTCAAGGTAAGAAAGTTCAAGCTTCACACCCTACTAAAGGTATAGTTATTCAACAGCAAGCTAATGAGGAAAGATCTACTAAGCTGAAGAAGAAGTTACCTAAGATTGATCCAAAGGATAAGGGGAAGAGCAATTATTATCAGAGTCTAAAGATGAAAGTGATTCAGATGATGATATAAACAAAGTCATGTACAAATTTAATCAAATAGACCATGATGAGGAATTTGCTTACAGAATGCAAGCACAAATTCGTGAAAATGAATTACAGGAAGAACTTGCAGTAAAGCAGAATTTGCTAAAAGCTAAAAGAATACAACAAGAATAGAACATAAAAGAGTATGACAGGATTCAAGCTGAATTACATGCAAGTGAGCTTCTTTCAGACTCATTGATAGCTGAAGAGAGAGATGCATATGATGAAGAAGAGAAATCAAAATTGATTGATGATCTGGTAAGGGAGCAACAAAGATTCTTTGCTGAAAAGAGAAGAAAAGAAAAGATTAAGCCTCCAACTACTATGCAGATTAGAAATCAGATGATGAATTTTCTTAAGAAAGTTAAGGGTTTTACTCATATTCAGCTGGTCAAGAAGAATTTTGAAGAAATCAAGACTTTGTATGAGCAAAATAAGAGAACTGAGTTGAATTTTGTTGAGATTGGATCTGAAGCAGATAGAAAAGCCGTTGAAGAGTTTAAGAGACATCTGCAACAAACAAGGCAATTTGGTAGTACTCCTAGAATTGAGCCAAGTACTACTGAACCTACAAATACATCTCCACATATCAAGACCACTTATGTGAGGAAGAATATAAAGGAGAAGGTAAGTTCAAGGGAGGAAGAGACTGCTCAAAGAATGAATACAGGAGTTGAAACTCAAGATATTGCTCAGACTGAAAATGTACAAGCAGTATTACACAATCGGCAGTACATACAACAGTACATACTGAGGAGACGGTACATACAAACTTGGAAGAGGGTTAAACAGAACTTGAGGGAATTTCCAAGGGTGTTAAAAGGAAAAGGTCAACAAAGACAAAGAAGAAAGCCAAGAGGGCTAAATCAACAACAGAGGATAGTGATGATGATGAGAGATTGAAGAAGTACTTAAAGATTGTAAAATTTGAAGATCAATGTATTGACACAGAGATTTTTGGAAAGAGAGCATCCATTGCTAAATGGATTTACTCTATGTCTGAAGGACTTGAAGCTCATGGAATTCAGAGAACTGATGGCACAACAAGGATATTCAAACTTTTGGAGGATATTCTTCACATTCTTGACAGACAAGATATTCAAGATCTTTCAAGGTTAGTTCAAGAAGACAGTACAGGTAAAACTGAAGTATCACTATTATACTGGGAATTTATCTTTATGTATGAGCCACATAATTGTGATCAAGAAATGTTGGAAGAATTAGAGAATCAGGTTCCTAGTTACTGGAGATATTATAGGTCATGTAGATTGCATATTTTGGATGTAGATGATGTTACATACTAGATGCTGCAAGAGAAAACTTACCCTTTCAAAAGAAAATTGTTGGAAAGAATGTTAGAACAACAATTGTAAGTTACATAAGAATCTGTTGATGCTTTGGAGTTGATCAGAATGGTTAAACAACAAATCAAGGATTTGAAAGATGAGGAAGAAGCTGAGAAAGAGCCTTAAGTGTTTGACTTTCAGTCACACTTCACAAATGGTTCTCAGTTCACCATGTCTAACACACATAAGAACTGGCTAGTCCATAAGCAAACGGTTTGTGGTAAAGACTTATCAAATCCGTTGAAAGCTGGTAGTTTGCTAAAAACTATATGGTTCTGACTCACCTTGTTTCGAGACAAAGAGTTGGCTAGTCCTAGACAAACGGTACTAGGTAAAGACTTCATCAAATCCGTTGATGGTTGACAATTTACCAAAAATTGTAAGGTTTTCATTACACCTTATTCTTTATGAATAAAGTATTGGCTATTCCAGAGTGTACGGCTAACTGGTAAAGAATTTATCAAATCCGTTGATAGCTGGTGATTTGTTAAAAATCATGAAGCCAATACAGATTGGTTTTTGTTGTTAACTGTTTTATTTCAGGTATGAAGATTGCAAGCAAAGAAGTATTTAAAAGATACTTAGAAGGTTTTGTCTCATCAAATCAAGACAAAGGTTCATGATTAAGAGTTCAAAGACTAAACTAAAAAAGACAATAACTGATGCTGCAAAGACAAGTGAATGTTTAGAGGACACAAGAAGATCATAGTTTGAAGACAAAGATGATACTCATGATGTTTGAAGATTATCTTATCAGAAGAAGATCTACATTTGAAGTGTTTGGCTACATTCAGTTGGATACAATTACAAATTACCAAGTTCAATCCAAGGATGAAGGAAAGACTGAAGACATGTATTTTAATACATTCAGTATAAGAGAAACAAGAAGACAACAAGTTATCATTTCTTGTTTAGGGGAGGATTGTTGGGAATTATTTGTTAAGTGTCAAGTACCATTAATGTATTTTAAGTACTGTCAGTGTTATGTAAGTATCGTTAGTATTAACGCGGTACATAGTAAGTACTGCTACTTATAAAGTAAGTACTGCTATGAAGATTAGGACGAATATATCTTTGTATAAGATATGTCATAGTTATAGTTAGAGTATATCTTATGTGATATACTTAAATAGTTAGAATATTGATAATATATCGTCTGTGATATAGTTATCTTTATAGAATATTCTAAGGTTTCTAGGGTTCCTTACTCTATAAAAGGAACATAGGTACAATGTCTTTCATGTACCTCATTCAAGTCGATTAATAAGAGAATCGAATAGTTAAAAAAAGTGATTCTGTTCTTTTGTGCTTTATAAGTTAGATTCCGCATAACTTATTTAATGTTAGTAAGAGTGCTCAAAGTATTTTAGTTTGATTACAAACTACTATACTAATTCTTAACAAAATATAGATCCAACCAAAGGGATCAACGGGAACTTACATTGATGTTAAGCTTCGGTTCATGAACTAAATAACAATTAATAATGGTTTCGGACTATGGTTAATGTACATAACCATTTACCCTATTTCTTGTTTTAGAAATGAATGCTTGTGTTCCACACCTTTACTGCTAAACCTATGAATATCACTCAACTTTGTGTTGACGATTTTACATGTTTAATCTCAGGTAATAATACTTAATTTTGCTTGGATGGGAGCCCGCAGGATATTATCACAGTTTGGAGATTTCTGTGTTACTTTTTAAAGTTTGGTTTTGGTAAAAGCTGTGAGAAGTTATTATGTATTTTTGGTAACTATATGTTACAAAACCATGATTAAACAATAGATTTTTCCGCTTATAAAACTCTGGGACCTTTGTTTAAAAACTCTAATGTTTATGATGTAATGTATATGTTTTTATTACGTCAACTTTGTGTCAAAAGTATTTCATTGTTTCTTGTACCATGACGTGGCACCCTCTTGCTGCCTACGTGTTTCCTTGCCTGATTTTGGGGGTCTTACAGATTGGTATTAGAGCGATGGTTATAGGGAATTGAGTCGTTTTCAAAACTTAGTCTATAACCAAAAATTCAAGTATTTCATGTTTCTAAGTGTCAAACACATAATCTGCCATTGTTGTTCGATATCTACGCGGGTAACTCTCTAATTCATATTATTTACTTTTAATTATTGTAGTAGTAATTCATTCCTTGATTTCATTTTGAAATACTGCATTACTCTCATGACGATAAATACTATCTCCTTCCAAATCTCTTGTGCTTCATGAATTATCATTGGATATTACTTGATTACATATGCTCTTACTGCATTCATTGAATTCTTGTTCTTGTGAATTGATCTTGTTGCAATGATTTTATATTGATATTTCATTACATACTTGTATTTAGAGCGCGTACGCTGCCGACTTTTCCTACTCACTTTTGTGAGTACTATTGTTATTTCGTTTATGTGTGATACGACTGACCTCATATACTCGTTTGTTTTGGACCGCTGGTTTTTCTCGACTCACTTTTATAGGTTGTGCATACTCTTGTGATACCATTGTTTGGGATTAATAAGTGTTGCTTTCAATGAAACTACTGATTTTCATTTTACTACCCTGTGCGTTACTTCCATTGTTAAACCTCTTAAGATATCTATTTAGATATCCAAATTGTTTTCCGACCATCTGTGATTTGATGCCTTGAAAAATTGTCTGTAGACCATTGTGTAGCTCAATGTGTCTCCGAAAAAGACTAAAGGACATCGTGAGAGTCATACATCTCGAAGCATTCCTTGAATCCGAGTTGAATAATATCGTGGGTTTTCGTAACCTAGATTGACCATTACCTCATCGTTTTACGCGACACTTGTATATCGATTAAATATTACTTCATTGACTATTCTACGTTTCGGCTTCGAATTACAACATCCGTTTGTACCTTGAAAACACCATCGTCATCTTGTAATTCATCCTCTATTATGTGGCGATTGTTTGGAATACGATTCTACTTCTATAAACTTGTATCCTCCCTTTTCATTAAACCTCCTCGCTCCGAGAGTGCAACGCGTTAATGTTCCATTTCTTTATCGGTATGACTTATGTTTTGGAAAATCACACCGCAAAGAGACCTTCCTGCATTGCATCTTGAAATCGAAGACATGGATGTCATGCGTCATTTTTTAGTTCTTAGATTATCATTGGTATTCTTGAACCATTTTTATACTATGTTTTTATTTACATGCTTAATTATACAATCTATTCTTTTTCACGTTTATGGAATACACAAGTCATGTGTGTACATAGATTCCGGGTCGTTATGAAGTTTCATTAGATTTCAAGGTGTGTCAAAAAAATATACTTTCTGCAGAAAAGTTACATGTAATATAACGATGTCGAGAAAATATTTTTATAAACTTTAGACATAAAAATATATTTCTACTTGTTGAGACGTTCGTTTAGGACATATTCGACCCCAAAATCTTAAAAATGAGCAAGTTACGCTCATTTGAGATTGTAAAATTTAAGAACTTATTTCTGCGTATTTCTAAAATATCATTTTGTTGACAAATTTGATGTGAGGGCATTTTCGTCCATTTTTTATCCGTTTCGAGTCTCGAACAAAACTAGAAAGTTGTCAAAACATCGTTTTACACCAAATTTTTTTAGACTTCGAGTCTTAAAAATGTCATTTAGCGAGTTAATTGGTCTGGTCAGACCCCAAAAGTCAAACCCAAAAGTCAAAGCTGATAGAACTTATAAAAAAATGGTTTGAAGCGTTTTTTTTAGTTCGTTTGAGATCGTATAACTTTAACGAATGATATTATACTACTAAAAACATTGATTGCGTTTGAAAACGCTTAAAATAGTAACTTTGAGTGCGGGTTATACGTATATATTGTGAACACATATGGATTCCTTTATCCTTTCTTTTATATATGACTTATTTGTCATTATATATTATCTTTCTTTTCTTCCATCGTACCAATGATATGGGTCAAAGTATGAAGTTCTTATTTTCAAATCTTTCGTCATCATTTTAATACGTGTCTTACGCCGATTCCGGATAAACCTTTTGAAACCTTATCAACTTGTAACCATTTTGTAGATTTTCTTATGAACTACTCTTTACTACTCTCGTGTAACTCACACGCTATTTTGTAAGCTATCATCATGTCACCATACAAATTAAACTGGTATTGCTTGCAAAATATTTTACAAAATATTCTACATTGGTCATTGTTTTATGATGTATTTTCACAAATTATTCAACGATGGTCTTATAAAGAATTCTTGTAACATTAAATTGTTGATTTAAATATTTAGCCAATTACTTACTTGTGAAAAGTTTCATGAATCATTTTAAATCCTGTTTTACAAATGGCATTATATCCATATTTTAAATCATATGACATGTAATACTGGTTTGACGAAGCTGAGCATCGCATTGCTAGTCCTAAATTATGCATAGCATGATCACATATACGTAATTTAGAAGGAGACATGCGAGGTCGAATAGTAGTCACCTTAAATATCTTGTCAAAGAACCAACTTTTTACTTATGTTCCTTAAAAAGTTAGAAAAAATAAAGTTTTAAAAACTTTTACATCTTATGCGAGTAGCACCAGTTCGGGACATACACATATGATCCTTTATCTTTTCTTGAACAAATTACATGCCTCAAGCACATATTTCCTTACTCAACGATCCTTGTTTTACTTGTTACCTCATTTTCCTTCGTGGTATAATTCTCGTTACCACTCGTCTAATTTCTTACCATTGATACCAGACTTGAAAGTATCAATATTGTTATGCTTCTACATCAACCAACCTTTTCTATCTATTTTTGTAGACCTTCGAAACGTCTCTGGACGCGGTTAATGACTTATGACTGGACGTGAACGATAATTTCGTGTATTTGTCATGATGTGTGTTAGACTCTATCGTCTTGAAATTCATTCGTGTGAACCATGTATTGATTTCGCCACTCATTGCTAATGTTTCTCATTATACTGGAATTACTCTCAAGTGACTTCTTAAGATTTTTCATTGATTCGAAATTTATTGTGTGACTTTTCTCTTTCGATCGTGTATCAACCATCGAGAACTTAATAAGCCGTTGTTGGTGACACCAACCACACTCGTGAATTAACCATTTGCTAAATTCTTTGTTTCTTATTGTCCTTACCATCGATGCATCTATTCTATCATGTTTGTTAAGAAATTGGTACGAATTTCGTTTCATTCCCTCCTGCTATTGCTTGCATACTAATTGTTGACTACTATGTGTTTCATATTCGTTTGCTATCTTGTCACCTTTTGAAAAATCCGAATATGTCCTATGTTTACCATTTGATACCTTAAACACCTTCTTGGATTTCTAAAAACTGTTACAAATTTTTAAGAATGTTTTACGCATTTTATCAAGTGTTTAAATTACCAAAATACCCGTTTCAAGTTTAATGTCGGATCTATACATCCGCTTTGGTAAATTTATAACTAGTGTTTAAAAGGATGTCAAGCTTTATTTTTTTAAAAGAAGTATTTGATTGTATCATACTTTACTTTCAATCTAATAAAATTATCGATTTAATTTATAATTTCTAACAATGATTCTAAATAATTTGGAATTTTGATTTTTCACTAATGGTAATGATAAAATTGAGTTTTTAACAATAATTTTGTACAGTAATCCAAAAGCTCTTAAGCTGATCAAAATAATTATTTGAACTGAGTTACTTTTACTTTGAAATTCTTATCAAGAAAATACTTAAGCTAAATTTGAAAGTAATACCAAATCCTAGACAGATAATTGTGACAACTTGTATTCCAAATGTCTATATGTAATTCATATTTCCCCTCTATTTTTCTAATAATTAAATTGTCAGGTTTTTTTACAGTTGCGTGATTTGCGATTCCTTGTTGATTAACAATTGTTGATACAAAAGTTGGATGATCCTTGCTAGACCCGAATTAGGCTTAATTCGGGTTGGCTAGGCTCCAGCTCTTGCACCAAGTGAATAGTCTTGCTGAGATCCTGCACACTAAAGCAACACGCGTTAGGCTTACCGTGGGAATGTATCCCACGATTAGACTCCAGCGTGAGAGTAAGTAATCAGTTAGGGTTAAGAATCGGATGTGAGGTTTAGAGTATGAAGAATGTAATACCTTTGTGGAACCCTTGGGGTTCCTTATATAGGCAGTGAAACCCTAATGGGCTCACTGTTTACTTTGACCCCAAGCATAAGATAATCACCATAATTACCTTGATTGTTATCTTCTAATTATGGTGAGTGTATATCCTATTCTTTGAGGCAAATCTCAATCCTGATAGGATTGTGATTCTGTCTAACCCTGTTCCGGCCGTACCGGGTCGTGGTCCGCATATATCTTTATGCGGCCACTATTCATCCAAGCCCATAAGCTGAGATAACATTAATCCAACCCACTCGTGATGGGCCAGACACGGGTAGTACCCGTGGGCCGGGTTCATGACCCGGCTGGGGACTATACGTCATCATGTCCCCCTAGTCTAGTTGTTACAGCCGTAGGCGTAACCTCTAGACTAATGAATGTCCCGTAAATATTGCTGTCGCAAACATACCCGTTCCTAAAAAAAGTCGGCCGGGACAACATTAATGAATGCATTAATGGCAGTCATTAGTCGGACGCTTTGTCTGCAAAAGTGCACCAGTCAGGCCCACCCTTGAGCCACGTAAAATTGGGTAAGAGATGACCCGTGGGTCCCTTCTGACGTTTCAGAACTGTCAGATATCCCCACCGTTAGATAGGCGTAGTGGTCACACGTGTCAAACATCCATGTTACCTCGTAACTCGAGGCAACCCTATAAAAGAGTTGGTGTGTCCTACTGTGTAAACACAGAGTTTATATCTCCATTCCGCCATTGTTATACACTTGCTCAATCCTTCATTCTTTCTCTCATTTTCCACGAAATTCCACCACACCAGGTTAGTCCTCCACGCCTTTCTAATCCTTTTCATAAACCATGGTGAAAGATAATCCCATTATCACGGACGTCCTTAATGTGATGAAGCCGGAGAAATATATAGACTTCCTGTCTAAATATTTCATTCCGGAGAGCGTACACCCCACCTATCCAGGTGATGGGGAAGCCATCACGGACGCTCCTAGGGGAAAATAGGTGTATATACGCGCCTATTTAATTCGGCTAACTACCGCATCCCCCTATCTAAGTTTCTCGTAGACATGCTGTTGTATTATGACTTCCATATAACGCAGCTTCACTGCATAGGGGCGTGCAAGATTAACCAATTCGAGGTGACTTGCCACGCCTGCGTAGTAACCTCCACAGTTAATCTATTCAGGGTATTCTACTTACCCCAAATGGTAAATGGGTGGCTATCGTTTAAAAAACGATCCGTAACAGTCCCTATGTCGTATAGGAAGCCCCTAGATTCCTTTAAGAAGTGCTATAAACATTACTTCTTTGTAGACGCCAAGGTATTCCCCATCCTGTTTGTTATGAAGTACAGAGTACGGCTCGACCCCTTACCCTCATCTAAGGATTATAGTAGCAAGGATGTGAAAATGCTAGACACCCACCGTACCGATTTCCATAGGGGCCTGTCGGAGCATTTCCTATGCTTAATAGGAATCAACCGCAACTATTTTGGGAGGGAGGATAGATATCCATGCTTTCTAACTGAGCATAGACAGGGTAGGTTTTCCACATATGAATATGTATGCCAGCATGTCCAAAGTACTTGTAAGCTTACTAATACATACGTATTTTCATGTCCGCAGAGATGAAGTTGTTTAGTCTTCTACGCCAAGGTGATCCTAGCAAGTAGTCGCAGGGATTCCGACCCCTAAAAGAGGGCGAGCCTCCCCTACTAGATGCCACTGTCAACATGACTATCCCCTTGGAAGAAACGACCAAGCAACGGTCGGATGAGGAGGAGCCCGTGATCCAAAAATCACCCCTGGATTTCCATAATGAAGACGATGGTGAGCTGCTGCTGGAGAACGCTATGTCGCACCAACATGAAGAAGAACAACTCACAGACCCATCCATAAACCGTGACGGAGGAGAAGACGAAATGATGCAAGATGCCGGATCCTCCCAGCCATCAAAGCCCATATCCAGGAAGCGCAAAACCACCAGTAAGATGGTGAAGAACGTGGAGGCTGAGGCGGGGGAACACAATCCCCGCAAGAAACTGAGGGAGGACCACCCGTAGTTCCAAGAGGGAAGCAGCACCACCATGCCCCAAGGCAACCCCTCGCCACAAGTAGATGAACATGTCTGGAAGGCAACTCCTGTGAATGCCGTGGCTCCTTCTATCTCGGAACCCATGATTGACACCACGTAAGTACCGACCATACTCCATAATACATAATCCACTAAGAAAAACTCATAAGTGTGTTGCAATAACAGGGCAGATCCGTCGACAGTAGCACAGGAAAAGGAGGCGGAGAGGGAACCCTCACCCATGACATTTATGAGGCCCCCATCCCCCCTTTAACTCATGAAGAGGAGCCCCGTTCTGAGGGTCCTGACACCAACCTCCGCCCGGCCTGGAACTTGTCAAGCTTAACAAGACTAGAGGCGGAGTCTGAGTGCAAAGAATTCATGGACCACCTAACCCCTCCAACACTGGCACAAGATTTGGATGAGCTCAAGCATGAAACACTGCTGGAGCAATATGATGTGGCCACAGCGCACCAGGTGACAGTTGGTGCGGCCCTATGGCGCCGTGTGGAAGGAGCCTTGGCTAACGTGAGCTGAGCCGATAGGAGGATCGCGCGTAGAGAAGAAATGGTGGAAAAGCATGAGAAGACCATATCCTCCTTGCAGGCAGCCTTGGTTGTAGCGGAATCGACAATTAAGGAACAGACCAACCACGCCAATGCCCGTGAGGAGCGCATTGCTGAGCTGGAAGCCCTCCTAGCTGCATCTAATGAGAAGGTACGCGCCCTTTATTTATACTTATTGTTCACATAAGACCCATCTTATCTTGTAGTAATTCAAAGTATTATTCACAGGTATCCACAGCCGAAGCCGCCGCCAGAGCCGTAACAAAACAAGCCTCCGCCATTGCTCAAGAACATGACACGCTCAAGGAAGAACTCATCCAGGCTCAGATTGTCATGGAAGAGCGAGCCGCGATAGCAGAGGGAGAGCTGAACAGGCTAGCGACGGACTGCGCCGAAGTGTTGTGCCCTCCATTGCTCACGGCCATAGCCGGCATAGGTGGATGGTGGGCCATGGGATGCGCCTTGCCGTGACCTAGGTAACGGAGGCTCCTCATTTTGTGCAGGATTTTGCGGACGTTGTATCAGACGGTATTGACCGTGGTAGGCACGAGGGTTTGATCAAGGTTGCAGAATTGAAAAGCAAAAATGAAGACATCTTTCAGCACGCCTACCATAATCCTGGAGCAGAAGATAAGATGACCGCCTCCATGGCCTCCCTTGGGGAAATCCAACACCCCTTCCTAGATGATCTTGAGTCGCTGAAGGATGCTTCCAGTGAGGTGGTCATGGCCAAGCTCACCACCGACCCATCCAACTGACCCTACCAACATACGACGCTAATTTGAAGGTGATGAAAGGTGAGAAACTTTTAGCCAAGGCGTTGGATGCCGATATGTCTAGGGCGCAGAGTGGCAAGGATGCTCGTGGCGAGGTCCTTCGTGCCCTGATTGCAGAAGGAAAGAGAGAAATAGGAGAGTTCCTACTTCCTTTGTAATTTACCTTGTAAACGTTTGTATCTTTGTACTTATTCGTCCATGCACGTACACGGCTGAAATTCATAACATTGTTAGGATATTATATATAAGTCTGTGATGACCACGACAATTTTGTGTATTGAATTTGAAACTTGTTTATATTCTTTAGATATCGTATATCTATATTGCATGACATGTCACGGCTTATCAAGAATAAAACTAAGTTTATTTTACTAGACGTGCAACGTGTGTCTTTATCATGGCCGATACTATCTAAGTACAACATGAGGAAACTTATTTCAACGTCTTGCAAATAGTCTAGTAAGGATACATGATCCGTGTCACTGGGTTCCATCCCTCTTATGCGACAAGTTGAATTATTAGGTTCACTTAATCCTCTTACCCCGCCTGGGAGCGAATAGTACATGTACGGTTTGAATGAATGCATATGAATAATAAATAGCACATTATGTAAATAACAAATAAATCTAAGACATGAGACAATATTTTGCACAAGAACCGGCCGTGAAGCTAGCTAGGCACCACGACATTTTATTATAACGTTTACGATTTTTTTGACATAATTAAAATCCTAATACAAATAGAACCTAGAAAGAATGAAAACAAAAAATACATGGATCTTCATTGAAGCCAACCATAGCGAAGCGTAACACCCCATTTTGGTAAATGGAATGTCATGCGTGATTATGGCGGGTCATCAAAGCATACAAGGATAAATGTATAAAACATCACATGACCATAAAGGAAATACCAGAAACAAACATCGGTATCCCAAAAGTAGAACTCATCACACACAAACATAAGTACTATAAATGAAAAGGACTAAACAATGTCCATAAAAATGAGTATCAAAAGTATGAAGAAATGCATAAAGTAATGAAGGCTAGGAAGCTTCCAATCCATATGCACGTACCCTTAAAGTCTACGAGCGTCCTTGAATACCTGCCGTTTTGGGAACATGAAAGGAAAAATGGGTGAGCATAACGCTTAATGCACGGATATACAAGTAAAGCATGAATAATATAAGCATATAAGCAATAAGCAGTGGAAAAGACTCCTGGATAACCTGGTATATCTTAGTAAAACTGGTTTTATAGTTTGAAAAGCCTTATGTTTATTTCATAAAAACTGTTTTACATGTTTACCATTTAGCCAACATAGGTCATGAAATATCAATGTGAATGAATACTTGGAGGGGTGACCTCGTCATGCAAATTAGAGGGGCTGCCTCTAATTTAATATAAGTTTTGGGTAGGAGGGATCAGCTCCTTGTGAAGGATGCAAGGCACACACCACATTCATCTGAATAATCTGCTGAAAACATGTAACCTAGGATGCACCCATACGCCCCACATGATAATAATAATAATATGGCCAAAAGCTGAAGGGACGCCACGAGCTATCACTCTGCCGTGGTGAAGTCATAACACTGGTGCCTCCAGTGTTATGGTTATGGTACCTCCATAACTAGGTGAATCTGGTCATGCATGTATATGGCTTTAGGTATCTAATTAAACATAAGCAATCAAAACATATAAAACATATATTGGGAAAACAGTTGGCTGCATACGGGAAATCCTAATAAGGAAGAATATCCATACTGATAGGACGGAGAATCCGTACCTTGCGTCCAGTGAACGAAGAAGACGAACAGACTACTTTGATATCAGTAATGCTACATAAATAATATACGTGCATAAGTATCTGATCACTGACTATGTAACTGGTTTTATGTCATATCTTAGCTTGTTTTATATGTTCATGTCTTGTTTTACTGATTTTAGCTTTCTACTGCGTTTATCATGTATTCTGTCTATTCTGATTAAGTATTACTTGTATTTCTTGTATTATTATACTTGTTGTGTAATAATAAGTAACTTTCTAGAAATAGCAGGTTTCCTAAAGTAGAAAGTTTCCAAAAATAAAAAAGTTTCCAAAAATAGAAAGTTTCCAAAAATAGATTGTTTCAAAAAATAGAAAGTTTCCAAAAAAAGAAAGTTTCCAAAAATAGAAAGTTTTCATAAATAGATTAGCTGCCTTAATGAAATAAGTTTTTAAAAATAGAAAGTTTCTAGAAATAGATTAGCTGCCTTAATTAAGTAAGTTTCTAAAAATAGAAAGTTTCCATAAAGAGATTAGCTGCCTTAATTAAATAAGTTTCTAAAAATAGAAAGTTTCCATAATTAGAAATAAGCTGGATTATTAAGCGAATAATATATAAGTTTAAGTTTTATTGATTAATATTCTAAGTCATGTGATATATAGTATAGTTTATTAATTATTACATGTAAATTATAAGTTATAAGATTTAATTAAATATAACATGATTTAATTAAATAAAAGGTAATAATACTTAGGTTAAAACATGTATTAATATTTATTATTAATATAACCTAAGTCATGAAAATTAATTAATTATAAGTCATGTTTTAATAATTAATTAATTGCTTAGTCTAAATTAACTAAATAAATACTTAGGTTAAAATCATGTATTATTATTAATAATAATATAACCTAAGTCATGTCCAAATTAAATTAATTACTTAGCATGTTAAATTAATTTAATTAATCTTGTAATTATTTAACTTGTAAAAATAAATAATTAATCTTGAAAAATAACCCGTGTTTTAAAACTAAACCTGTCATGAACCGGTCCGGTTTAGCCCTTGAACCGGCCTACAACCCTTAACCATGGCAAACAACCACCGGCCTAACCGGTGGTGCGTGTGGTGTTCCAACCGAGACCACCTAAACCACCAAGGATAACCCCGACATGCGTCGGGGTCCCTTGGTCCTCTCGGCCGAACCACAAAACCAAACCGAGACCTTGTGGTCTAGGTTGGTAGTGATCAAACAACCACCAAGAGCTTTTGCTCTCAGTTCTACCCATAGCCGAACCAAACACCCCCTTAAACCATGTATTTTTAATGCCCACTTGATTAGATCTACATGTTTATTAACTTGTTTTAATAACCCCATGTTTTCATGTTTTTAGATCTAATTAATAATTAAAAAGAAAAGGTTTAAGAAGATTACCTATTCGTGGATCAAAAAGAAAACTAACACGAACGATCTTGCAATAAACTGGATCAACCAAGATCAACAAACACCTCCTTGTGGTTGTGTTATGGGCGGCGGCTACAAGGAAGAAGGAGGAGGAGGGTTTTGATTTTTTTACCTTTATGTAATATGAAAAATCCCTTCCTTCTTTTATTCCTTTTTAGTTAAATTTTAAAGTGGGATGGGCCCCCTCTTTTTTTCTATGCCGCGCCTAAGTGGGACCCACATGGGGAACCCGTTGATTTTTCCCATGTTCTATATTTACGTGTTAACGTGTCATGTTTACGTGATTTAATTCTTGTTCGTTCTTGTCGTAATTTATATTTATACATACTCGTAATAAATATACGTAAATACATAATATTAAGCTCGTGATTATTTATGTTCATGATTTCATGTTCGTATGTTCGTGATTATAATTATTGTTGAAATAATTATCGTGCATTAATACGTATAAAATACTTATTGTGTAATAACACGTACGTAATACTTGTAATTTCCTAATCGTGAAACGTAAACGTGCTAAATAAGGAAAGTTTTAATCCTGTACGTACAGTCATAAGGGTATTATTCATGGTAAAAGCATGCGGGTTTTACAAATCTTTCCCCCCTAAAAAGAATAATTCGTCCCCGAATTATAGATAATGTAAACTGGAAAAGAAGAACATACCCGAATTCAAAATATGAAATGAGGGTAAGAAGCCCGGATAGACTCCTCTGTTTCCCAAGTGGCTTCCCGCTCGGTATGATCCCTCCAAAGGATTTTGACGAATGGAATCGTCTTCCTCCTCATGACTCGTTCTTGTCTGTCAAGAACTCGTTCGGGTTCTTCTATGAAAGTGAGATCTTCACGAATCTGTTCCAGTGGATACTGAACCATGAGAAGGGGATGATACTTGTACCCTCTGAGTAAGGACACATGAAAAACATCGTGAAAATGAGAAAGCTGCGGAGGTAACGCTAAACGGTAAGATACTTCACCGACTCGCTCAATGACATCAAACGGTCCGATGAATCAAGGACTGAGCTTCACTTTGATTCCAAAACTTCTAACACCACGTGTCGACGAAACCTTAAGGAAAACGTGATCTCCTACATTAAAGTGTAAGTCCCTACGATGCTTTTCTGCATAACTATTCTGACGTGACTGTGCTTCTTGCAGTTTCTTCTTAGCTACTACGACCTTCTCGTTGGTCAACTCAATCATTTCTGGTCCTTCAAGTGTTTGCTCACCAACCTGATCCCAGCAGATTAGGGCGCAACACTTTCTGCCATACAACATCTTGAATGGAGCACACTTGATACTTGCGTGCCAACTGTTGTTGTATGAAAACTCTACCAAACAGATAGAGTCGTCCCAATCTCCCGTCCGTTCCAACGCACATGACCTCAACATGTCTTCTAATGTCTGAATCGTTCGCTCCGATTGCCCGTCTGTTTGAGGATGAAAAGCCGTGTGAAGCTTAAGTTTTGTACCCCAAGCTTTCTACAGACTTCTCCAAAATCGCGAAGTGAAACGAGGATCTCTGTCTGAGACGATGCTGGATGGAGCACCATGAAGTCTCATGATCTCCTTCTTGTAAGTATCGGCGAGTTTACCGACCGAATCTTCCTTGCGGATCGGTAAGAAATGAGCTGATTTGGTAAGTCGATCAACGATAACCTAAATCGCATCGTGCTTCCTCTTTGTCGGCGGAAGACCGGTAACAAAATCCATGGTGATTTTGTCCCACTTCCACTCTGGAATATCTAACGGTTGAAGAAGACCGCCAGATCGCTGATGTTCGATCTTAACCTGCTGGCAGGTAAGACATTTGGAGACGTAAGTCGCAACATCCTGTTTCATACCACTCCACCAAAAATATTGCTTGATGTCATGGTACATCTTGGTCGAACCAGGATGAATAGAGAATGGGGAGCTACGAGCCTCATATAACAATGCTTCCCGGAGTTCTTTATCATCAGGAACATAAAGTCTCGTGCCCTGCCATAAGATACCATCTGCGTCTACTCGAAATTCTGTCTGCTTCTCCAAATTCTGAATTATCGTGCAGATTTCACCATCATCCTTCTGAGCTTCCTTGATCTTAGAGAGTAACTCGGGTTCCACTCTAAGATTAGCCCAGTAACTGTGCTGTCCACGTACCATGATCTCCATGTCTAGTCGCTCCAAGTCTCTAATAATTTCCTCCTTTATCTCAATGCCGTTGATCATTCCGGACTTTCTACTAAGTGCATCTGCCACTACATTTGCCTTGCCGGGATGATACTGCAGATTAATGTCATAATCCTTCAACAGCTCTAACCATCTCCTCTATCTCATGTTCAATTCACGTTGAGTGAAGATGTACTTCAAGCTCTTATGGTCCATGAAAATGTCACATGATTCCCCATACAAGTAGTGCCTCCATATCTTCAATGCAAACACGACTGCCGCAAGTTCCAAGTCATGTGTAGGGTAATTTTCCTCATAAGGTGAAATTGTGTATAATTGAAGTTCGTTTTCTCGATTCTTAACCAATTGAAATCCTAACAAAATCGGGTTTATGATCGTTTTTGGTTGGTAGGGTTATTTGGATTTTCTATGTCTAATTGAACAATCAAGTAAAAATGTGCAAAATATTAACTACGTAACCGTAAAACAATTAGCAAATACCAAATTTTTATTCAAATAAGGACAAAAATGTAAAACTATGGAACTAAAGTGCTAAAAATGTAAATGCTTGAAACTAAGGTGCTTGAAATGTAAAATCAGAAAACTACAAGGACTAACTATGCAAATTTTACCAAACTACTAACTAATTTGTAACTATTTGCAAAACTAATTAACTTAAATTGACAAGTTTTGGAAAGTAAAGGACTAAATCTTAGCAAACCCTAAAAACAAGTAAAATTAGCCAGCTATTAAAATAGTTCCAAACCTTAAGGACCAAAGTGCAATTATATGTGAATTTTTGACAAAAACGGGCAAATTGGATGTATAAGCTCGTTTAAGCTCTACAATGGACCAAATAAGCTCAAACAAATTTCAAACTATTCAAAATCCAATTTTACCTAGGCTTGTAAAAGGAATAAGCTTGAAACTAAGTAAAACTCAAATAAGCCAATATTGATAAGCCACAAATAACCTATCTAATAAGCCAGACTTGCACAAACTAATGTTATTGCTAAATCTTGTTTATCAATCCATTGAGAGTCTGGAATGTCTTTTGAAAATGAAAATGATCAAGTAATGAATCAGGAAAATGAGAATAAGCTAAAACTAGCTTATTTAACCAAAGTTGACCAACTTTTTGAAAAACTTGAAAACTTCCAGATCTACTCAAGAACACATTCTAAACATGAATATGAAAGAAAATGGGAAAGTTTATGAAGTAGATTTGCTGGAATAAGAAATCTGTAAGGCCTTTTGTTATAGAAACTTTCATTTGCTATTCAGCTTATGAAATTGCTTATTTCTCCCTTGAAATGTAAAACTGTATAATTTCCTTTTAAGCACTTAATTTTCAGATGTTAATGACAAGTGTGAGCTGGTTTGAAGAGATTTCATCAAGAAATGAGTAAATGCCAAGCAATTGAAATCAGACACTTTTTATGAACTTGTTTAAAGCTGAAATTGACCCATACTTTTTATAGCCAATTGCCTTTTTGACTTACTCTTTGACTTCAAATCTACCAAAACTTGTTCACAATGACTAAATGACTGTAAATGAACAATGTTTATCCAAATAATTACACTCTATACTACAATGACTACTAATTTCAAACACTAGTTAATGATTTTTTTACAACTTTTATGAAGGAAATCTGAGCAATTGTTTAAACTGAACTAAATGTGATATCTAGCTAGACTTAATAACCAAAATGTAGTAAAATGGAACCAAGTTTATGCAGTAAAACTAGCTAAGACTCAAAATGCACAAGCAAGCTAAAAGTGACTGATAAGATGAAATCAGAACAAGTATAAGCTAGTAAACAAGTATCAAATCAACTGTAAGCTATCCAAACATCAAAAATCTACACAAGAACAGTCTAAACACAGTTGATCATAGCAGCAAAGAAGATTAAGCTAGAATTGAGCATGCATTTACTGTTTAGTGGAACCAAAATTCAGAAACCATAAACCTTTTAGCTAGGGCCTCCTCTGATGGAGTAGGTAGGCGCTGAGCCTCCTAGATAGTGTTAACCACCACCTTAACAGTATTAACCACTTAATCAACCTGCTACAATCAACATCATCACCATTTTTGTACAATCTACTTCAAAATTCAACAATGGCAGCTACTGGATGAACAGAACAAGTTTAAACAGCTACAATCTTCAACAAGAACTAATTATGATCAATGGTGATCACAAGTAGCTTATATCAGCACTAGGATAACAGGAATGCAAGAGATGAACAGTAAATTGAGGGAAAAAGAAGGAGATTTTATTGATTGAAGGTGAAAAGTTGTTACAGATTCATGTAAAGTAGTTACAACTAAAATAACTAACTCAAGAGCTTGTCAGACTCTTGAGGTCGTTATGCTACAACTACAAGCTATGATTGGGAGAGAAAAAGGAAATGTGTGTGAAAATTTCACACTTAGGCTACAATGATAAGTGAGGGATCCTATCACTATTTATAGACAAATAATGAGAAGTAGTTGAAGCTGATGACGTATCCCCACCAATAGCAAGCTTCCAGGTGTCCTGAATTGGCCAATTGAAAATCCTTGTGTTCTTCATGAATTGGGGGTTTTTAATTCTTTGAGTTTGAGCTTGATTAAAGGTTCCCAATGTGTTCCTCTCTTGAAAACGACCAGGTTTCATGTAGAAATCTTTTCTTGAAATTCAGTGTAGCTCAAAAATGGTTCTGGGCTCGTTGTTGAAGAAGATGCCACGTGGCGAATTTGGATTGGGTGAGAGAAGGTCACACGGATCATAATCCGTTTTTGGATAAAATGAATATGGGCTGGCATTCTCTGATTGGATGAAATTAAGTAAGTGGAATTTTATTGTTGCTTTGCGGCTAATAAATGAGATTGTGAGGTGTACACATTAGCTGGTGATCCGTGTGCCACATTTCTTGCATTCCTGTTGGCTTATTACTATATCACAAGGATTAAGACCATTATAACTTTGAAAAATGGATAATTAAGCCCTTGAACTTAGGCAGATTATCCAAATGAGCTAGGGACTTTATTTTAATGGCATTTTTTGTCCTTCCACTTATATTCTTGTTAAGTTTTGTAGAAATGCTAAATCGGATCCGGTGGTCTAGTGTGGTGGTAGATGGTGGTAGAAGCCATTGTTGGCTTAGAGAGAGAGAAGAGAGGTTGAATGTGTGTGAAAGAAATAGAAAATGTATTAAACTTAAAATGTGACACAACCAACACCCCTCATTGGAAGCAAAGGAGGGGTATATATAGTCACACACGATACGCTTAACTGTACAAGAACCTAGTCTAGTCTAAACGTGTGTGACTATGATAACTAATGGGAATTCTTAAATGTCGTCACATAAAGTGAGTTTCCAACAATCTTCCCCCATGGGACGACGTGTAGAATTCCTTACAATATTTTTTTCCTAACAAGTACATAATGATAAGAACAAGAGCTTTCATGAAGCGTCCAATGCTGATGATGTCTTCTAAGGCCTTTGACTTCAAAACGACTCATCTTTAACTTGTAGTAGAAATACTGTAACGGCACGAGCTAAGTAACCCATACACTTCTGGTTAAAGAGAAGCTTCTGAATTAGCTTCCCCCTAATTCATGCCACATAAACTTGATGTAGAAGCTTTTTAAATAGCTTCCCCCTAAATCGACAATCCTCGTAAGCAACTTCAAAGCTTTCAATAAAGCTTAGAATGATTAAGCGCACAGCGGAATCTAACAAGCAAATCCCATCATATAACATGATAATGTTGCTAAGAGAGATTGAAAGTTTGGGGTACACCAAGTAGATCAACAACTTCTCTTCTCACGCTTGAATAATTCTTCTGAATTTTTCTTCCCCCTGAAAGTTCAAGTTATGCATACCAGAAAGAATCAAGACATTTCTTCCCCCGCATAGTTGAAGAAAGTAAGTCAATCCCCATTATGAAGCTCAAATACTGAAGTGGACACTTTATCCCATTCATGAAGTTGACATCATAACACCAGAGTCAATTAAGTCCCGGAAATGCACATATCTTCTTCCAGAGATGCACCAGAGTCAATTAAGTCCCGGGAGTGCATATAGGATAATGATGATGAATAATTGTAACAACCAAACAATTAATCATCAAATCAGTAGTGTACCGTTTAGAGATTGATAACGCGACGAGTTAAAACACTGATTTTCTCTGCGGCTATGACAAATGTCATCCCGGAATGTCTTCAAATCAAAAGAGGGTATGAAGTTCATCACGTGTACTCGTTGTGCGTTCGATGTGTCTTCTTCTTCCCCCTTGATGGTTTCGAAACTCGGAACCATCAATAAATCGTAAGCACATAAACCTGAAAATCTCGAGAGAATAATAAATAAGCTTAATTATATTCGGTGAGAATCAACTGTTGATTGAAAATCTCTTCTCATAAACTCTCCATGGCCATCTTTACCAACCCACTTGAAGGTAATTTGAAGTGACCACTGATGGAATGAACCAGATACATCAAACATGAAACTGAATAAGAATCCTTCGATCTTGTGACTTAAGCTTGCACTATTGTTGAATGAAGAACGGTGGATAAAATTTTAAGTACCCAATGCATCACTAAAGATGTCTATAAGCACATCTCCTCTTGAAATTATCCACGTCGACTATGCGCGTGACACTGAGTACAACAAAGTAACCCCTTTGAGTGATAGTTATCCGAGTCATCAACCATCCACCCCGAACCCGGAAACCAGATAACCAAGTCTTCATTCTAAGATTAAGCACGAACAAGTTATCTATTAAAAGATAAAATAAATACACGCCTTCGAAAAAATTCGTCTCCGTCTTCAAATAATTAATATCCGATCCAAAAAAAAATCTGTAGCCACTAAAAAATCGCCCAATTTTTTCTTGGTCTCGTCAAAAATAAATCTTGTCACTTTGTCACGTCACTTTGTCTCGTCACATTGTCACATGACTTTGTCCCGATAATATCCAAAGTATATCCTAATACACAATTTTTTTTTTCAAAATAAATAATTTTAAAAAAATTCGTGTATCCATGGCCCATTGATCAACTTAATAACCAAATCATGGCCCATATTTGCGATACTACTTTGCATCATGTCTCATTACATTGAATTCCAACTCTCACATTCGTTTAACATTGGAAATATATGTCATGTATACATGGCCCAACAATTGTGAGTGAGTCTAAAGATACACAAACACACCCAATGAAAACCCTTGGTCCATTACAATCATTAAACCCGGTCAATGAAATGAATATAAAACACACGACCCTAATCTTTCTCCACACAATTAACCTAACCTAATCACATCACCTTGTTGAATCCGCCCCCCAAACTCTCTCACACCCTCCATCTCAAACATCTGATCCATCACCTACCGTCTCAATAATCAGAACAAAAAACAGCCATAAAAATCAGTCTCATCTAAATCAAGTCTGACACCAAACAATTAAACAGACCCACGAAGATATTTTGATCCATTCATTTTCAACCCATCCTACCTAAATCGTTAATGGTTGTTACCCATCTGATGGTGTAGGTCTAGAAACAACAGAAACACGACTGAAAACCGACTTCAAGATCTTGTAAGATGAGGTCTCAGGTAGGTTAAAATGAATTGCATGTTTGATTTTGGTCTGGTTAATTCGAAACCAATATATGGATTATAACAGATTGTTGTTATAACCCCTTGATTGATTTCGTATATGAAGCACAAATCTATGATGCATGTCGGTTTATGCTATATGAATCGAAACAAAGAGTTGATTGAAACATAATTGTTATCAATCCTTCTTTAATTTCGAAAATAAAATACAGATCTGTGATGGTCTATTATCGATTTCATGTCAGATCATAACAAATCTACACATGCACAGCGAAATAATTCTAAGATCAATATTAATTGTTTTTGTTTTGATTTGAGACGAAAGTTTTGAGATTATATGGGCTATGTGTCGATGGGATTAAGTTAGTAATGGTGTTGAGGTGATAAAAGGTTGGAAGTGAGTCAGACTCAGTGAGTTAACTGAGTCAACTCGGTAATTACCGAGTTGACTCGGTTGCGATGGATATAGTTTGGTCCAAGTTTTGTCACTGATTAAAAAACAGTCCATCGAAGTCAAAAAAAGTATTCCATTGCAGTCAAAGACTTTAAGCCGTCGTAGTCAAAATGAAACAGAGTCCATCGAAGTCTGAAGTCTCATTACGATGGAACCCATTACGATGGTACCCATTGCGATGGTACGCATCACAATGGTACCCATCGTAATGGTTACCAGCCATCGCAATGTTGGGAGAAATTGGGCAGCATGACGTTTTACTTTATGCCATTGCGACAGGTCCGACCACCCATCGCAATGTGACTCATCGGAATGAGTCCCATCGCAATGGGTATGTCGAACCCATCAGAATGTGTCAAAAAACAATCCCATCGCAATCCATGCGATCTAAGTAGCCATCGGAATGTGCCTATCTGAAAACCTTTATCCAAAAGTTGTACTTTTCTAGCAAAATCTGGGTTTCTGGATATGATTTTTCTGGCAAATCTGGGTTTCTGGGGCAAGATCTTCAACAACATAAAAATAAGGAACCCCATAAAAACTGTTAAAACCTATCAAATATTACATTTGACCATGATATGATGAAACCGAGAGACCAGGTACTCAAAACCTCACTTCGGATATGAAAACCATGCTGGACTGTGACATGTAAAATGGGTTTGTAAATATCAGGAAGGTGACAAAACTGATAATGCTACCATTGTGACAAAGAACATAACAACCATTGTGACAAAAGAAAAACGTGACATACGGACCCACAAAAAATATGACGAGACACTAAAAAATAATTTAGACCACCTAAATCGAAAACATAAACACGATCCAAGGATGGAACCGTGGCTCTGATGCCAAATGTAGAAATGCTAAATCGGATCCGATGGTCTAGTGTGGTGGTAGATGGTGGTGGAAGCCATTGTTGGCTTAGAGAGAGAGAAGAGAGGTTGAATGTGTGTGAAAGAAATAGAAAATGTATTAAACTTCAAATGTGACACAACCAACACCCCTCCTTGGAAGCAAAGGAGGGGTAAATATAGTCACACACGATACGCTTAACTGTACAAGAACCTAGTCTAGTCAAAACATGTGTGACTATGATAACTAATGGGAATTCTTAAATGTCGTCACATAAAGTGAGTTTCCAACAAGTTTGACCCTTTGACTTGGTTGACTGAAGAGTTGACCATGTTTGACTTTTATCTTGACTTTGGAAAATTTACACTTTGAGTCCTTCAACTTTAGAGTGTTGTCAAGATAGGTCCCTTATCTTCAAAGTCTTGTCATCTTTGATCCTTCTTTGTCTTTTTCATCCAAATAAGCTTGATTTCTTCTTGTTTGCTTGAAAATGTATCCTTCTTACCTATTTATACACAAACACAAAACATACCACATAATTCCGCTTTATAGCACAAAAGTTAGGTATTTTCCTTGTGTTTCAGGGTGATTTGTTGATTAATTGATATGTGTTTTTGCTCATATCAAATCCCCTACACTTAAACATTGCCATGACCTCATGCAATACTATTTTTTTAAAGCACAAATTTACATTCTCCTCATAATTAACCCACCTTGGCCAATATGGAATGCTATTACACTATGCTACTCTACATGATGCATAATTTTGATTTTGAACAATGCAATGCAAAAGAAACAATTCTATTTATATATTTTTGTATTTTTCTTAAAATGGCTTTGATGGTAAAAATCATAAAGAAATCAATGACTTAGATTAGGGCTTTGGTACCATGGACACTTATCACCCTCAAGTTTCACTTTTCCCATACCAAGCTTAAAAAAGGGATCATTGCATTCACAAGTAAAAAGGTGCATCAACTTATTCATGACAATTAAATGTGGAACCGGTTATTATTTGAGCAAATTGCTTTTGGGCAAATTTGTCATTATTTAAAGCATGAAGTAGAAGAAATGTAAAATCCAAAAATAAGGAAGCACGATTTTAATCCTAAGTAATCCTCTCATCCATTACTTAAAAAACCGCTCACAGATAATATATGTCCGTCTCAAGAATAATAAGTCATTCGCCTTATGTGTAAAGTCCTCATGTCATGCATTAATAAGTAGCTACACACTCGCTAAGGAAAGAAAAATAAAACTCACACAATAATTTACATCCTCCGCCTTTTTGAGACTTTGGATCTTCAATCTCGCAACCCGTCAAGGTAATATTGGATTGGAGCAACTATTAAATCCCCGCAACCCGTCAAGGTAATATTGGAATCTAATAGTTACTATAATTAACACTTCACTGCCCCTCTTGGGAGTCTTGTATAATTATTTTTTTCTTTTCTTTTTCTTTTTCTCTTTTTTTTCTAGCCACTCATTTTTTTTGTAAGCCGCTCTTATTTTTCTTTATTCCTCACAAAGAAAGTTGAAAAGAATAAAAGGAAAAACACCCGCTAAGTATTAAGCATGACATAAGTCTAGTACACGTAAAACGTTCTAACTTAGAATCTTAAGACATACTTATATCAACCATGAATGATTAGACAAAAATGCATAAGAGACTACAAACCAATTAAAACCGTTCTTGATTATTTATTAACATATATACATGCGAAGAAATTAGAGGTAAAGAAGAGAATGGTTTAGCCACAAGTAATTATCATGAAGTTTATCTAGCCCTTTTATACTTGCTTCAACTCTATCATTTCCCATTCTCCATAAATTTAAAATCTCAAAGAATGAGATTGGTGGATGCTTAGCCTAATAGACCAATGAAGGACTAAATGGTTAAGGATACTAGCTAGAGAATGCTAAGATAAGCAAACTCGGGTTGAGTCAAAATATCCATGGTGGGCCTAATATGTCAAAGAAGTCTAAATTTGTTAAACAATGTCCTTATTATTTTTTTTCCTTTTATATATTTTTGATGAAAAACAAAAAGAAGAATATATACAATGCAAATGTGATATGCAAATGAAAAATGATTGATGAAAAAAATTATGAATGCATATTTTTGGTGGCCAAAGTAGATCAAAAATTTGAAAAATGTTTGAAAAATTAATTTTCCAAGTTATCATGAAACTCAATGACAAGTTATAGGTAAGGTCACTTCGATAGAAGACCCCCCTACACTTAAGCTAAACATTGTCCTCAATGTTTAAGAGCATGGAAGTATAAAACTTCCCCTACACTTATGACAATGAATAGACTTTGCTTAACCCAAGTTAAGGAAAGATCAACTATAGTGAATTCATTTTTAAAGCACAAGGTGTCTATGAAAGATCACAATAGTAACAAAGTGAACCGGATACAAGGGCCTCCTCCATAAGCTCCAAGCATGAAATGAGTGAGCAACCCTACAAACATCACGGAGACAAAAGAAGGTCTCCTCAACACTTTTCATCAATTTGCTATTCTTATTTCTAACCTACAACACTCTAGATCTAACAACTTCTAAACCTAGTTATTCAAGCTTGATTTAAGGAGTCTCTAGATCGACTCTTCCCACACTTAAAAGTGCCTAATACCTATCATAGAGAGTAAAAGTTTTGCCCTTTTTAAGAAAAAATCTCCATGATGAGGTAAAACAAGTTTCAATGATCAAAACTCCATAAATATCCCCCGGATCAAATACATAATTACCATCCTACTTATAACACAATTCAACAACTAACTTCCCAAACAATGGTGAAAAAGGTGATGTGGTGTTGTCCAAAATGTTTTCCCATATGTTTGTCAAAAGGTGATAGGGTAAAACTCTCAAATCTTTCCAAAGTTTTCCTTTTGTTGCATCAGGCGGATACTGAGATGGTTTAGCAAGCTCTATGCCAGGATCAAAAATCCGTTCCTTGATGGGAAAACAACAAGTGTTGGTTGCCTTAGAAGATTCTCCCTTGTAGGTCACATGGTGAGAGAAAGGTTGTGGAGGCATGGGTAACAACAAGCTCTTAGAAGGAACCATCATGACTTGTTTTCCTTTATCACATGGAAGGGTTGAGGTGGACAAAGAAAAGAGTAAAGGATCTTCATGCAATAAAGATTCTAGATAGAGTATGTCCCCCTCCTCATCAATATAACCAAGAGTGTACTCAAAAGGTATATCCACCTCTAAAAACTCATCACTCTCATCCATGATAGAATCCTCCTCATCACCATAAACATCATATATTGGTCTATCAAAGATTGGTGATTCCTCAAAACTCAAGGAAGTATGATCATCAACAAATGGAGAGTCACAAGTAC
The DNA here is from genome assembly GCA_025667525.1 of Glebionis coronaria. Classification (NCBI taxonomy): domain Eukaryota; kingdom Viridiplantae; phylum Streptophyta; class Magnoliopsida; order Asterales; family Asteraceae; genus Glebionis; species Glebionis coronaria. The sequence continues at coordinate 289,174,165 of CM046881.1, read as the reverse complement.
AAATCTCATCATCACTATAGTCATCATATGTAGGTGAATCACAAAAAAGAGATTCTTCATCAAGAAAATCCAATGATGAAGTAATGGAAGCAATAGTCTCAACATGAGGTAAATCATAATCTCCACTTGAGCAAGCTTCATAAAAATATTCATCACAAACTTCATCAAGGATATCATCTTGAGTTTCCTCCTCATTCACAACATCAATAAGTTTCACCACTTCGGGCTCATTAGATTTCTTAGACAACTTCCCCATGTTAAAGACAACTCTCTCATCTCCTACCCGCATTGTAAGTTCACCTTCCGCCACATCTATTAGAGTTCGACTCGTTCTCAAAAATGGCCTACCAACAATCAAAGGCACTCTAGGATCCATATCATAATCAACTACCACAAAATCCGCGGGAAAAGTAAATCTATCAACCCCAACAAAAACATCCTCCGCAATTCCCACCGGATAAGCTATAGTACGGTTGGCCAACTCAAGAGTTATCTTAGTAGGAGTGAGATCGGGAAGTGAAAGTTTCTTCCAAACCGACAATGGCATGAGATTTATGCTTGCTCCTAAATCCGCTAAAGTCATGCAATTTTCCACCCCCGGGAAATTGCAAGGAATCAAAAACCTCCTCAGATCTCCAAGCTTAGTAGGCAACTTCTTTAGCAAAACCGCGGAGCAATTTTCATTCAAGGAAGCATTAGGCAAATCCACCAATCTCTCCTTGTTAGAAAGTAAGTCCTTGATCATCTTAGCAAACTTAGGCATATTGGCTAAAGCTTCCGCAAAGGAGATATTTATGTTAAGTTGCTTGACATCCTCAAAAAGTTTGAGACTTGGATATCATCCTTGTTCTTAAGCTTTTCCTTTCTCAATCTTGATGGATAAGGGTTACTTAGTTTTGATTGTGGTTGAGTGGTTGAAGAAGGATTTTCCTTATTGGTTTCTTCATGAGTAGGTGTGGAAGTGGGAGATATGGGAGAACTTGAGGATGGTGAACTAGATGTAGAAGACTTATCACAAGAAGGAATCATAGTAGGCTCTACCAAAGTAGGTTTGGGTGGTGAAGGATCATGAGTTTTCTTTCCACTTCTTGTTGTGATAGCATTGCCATTTGCCCTAGGTTTGTTTGTGTGTTAGATGGTAAAGCCCCTTGTTGTCTTTGATTAAATGCTATCAAAAGCCTCTTAGTTTGTTCTTCCATTGAAAGTTTCATTTAGTCATTCATTCTTTTCTCACTTTCACGAATTCTCCTCTCAACATACTCATAGGTATCTTGTAGCCAATATCCTTGATTTTGAAGTTGAGGGTAACCTTGATTTGGGAAGGGTGGGAGTGGTGGATTAAATCCTTGAGTTGGTGGATAAAAGTTATTTCCTTGATTGTGAAAATTGTTAGGTACCTTGTAGTTATTCCCTTGATATTGTGGTCTTGGACCTTGGTTTCTTTGTAACAATTGAGGGGGATTTTGTTGAGGTTGGGTGGGTGGTTGGGGTGGGAATCCCGGTGAAGTAAGGTAATTTTGAGACTTGTAAGAAAGGTTGTTTGGATTGATGTTTGGCTTGAAATGTTTACGATGTTCCTCTTGGTAAGCATAACATTCCCCTTGATATCCTTGTACCTTATCACATTGTTGATATGAATGGGGACCTCCACAAGTCTCACATGAAAGAGTAATATCATGCACATCATTTGTGGAATGATTACCCATAGAAAGTTTCATAAAGCCATTCATCATGGTTTCTTGCATCTTTTGAGTGTTTTGCATGATTGTTTGACTTTCCTTTTGAGCTTGAGTCAGTTCTTGAATGCATGAAATGAGTTGAGTCTCCAATGGTTTAGAACCTCCTTCTTGAATGACATGTACTCTTTCATCAATTTGTATGTTAGTTTGCACCATTGCTTTGGTCTCAATAATATCCTACGTAAGAAGAATATTTCCTCCCGCGGAAGCATTGAGTGAGTCCTGGTGATGAGGTTTAAGGCCATTGTAGAAAGTATTGATTTGGTGAACTTCATCCAATCCATGGTTAGGGCATCTCCTCAATAACTCTCTATACTCCTCCCAAGCATCACTAAATGTTTAACTAGGTTTTTGTTGAAAGCCTATAATTAAATTCCTCAAAGCCGTGGTCTTAGATGGGGGAAAGAACTTGTTTAAAAACTTCTTAGTGAACCTATCCCATGTGGTAATGCTCTAGGGTGGTTGTGTATCTAACCAATGCTTACCCGGACCCTCTACTGAAAATTTCACCAATATCAACTTAATGGCATCATGGGGAACTCCATTGTACTTAATGGTGTTGCAAAGAGCAAGAAATTTCTTAAGGTGATCATGTGGATTATCATTCTTGTTCCCATAAAATGGTGTATTTGAAACCAAGTTAATCATGGATGTTTTTAGCTCAAATGTGTTTGCGGGAATATCGGGTATCTTGATAGCATCGGCATATCCTTGCACATTAGATTGCAAGTGCTCCATCAAAGGTCGAGTATCAACTCCGGCCATGGCTTCTTGTTGTGGATGGATCAGAGCATGATTCTCGGGATCGGCTTGATGGACGGTGGTGTTCCTACTCTTTCTATTTTTCTTCATTTTCGGAGGAAGGGGTTGTACACCAATCAATATTTTTGTGCACGCCTGCAAGTGAGCATGAAACTCAATACGAGGAATGAGAGAGAAGCTCTCGTGTGACTTTGAAGAGAAAAGGATTATACTCTTCGAGTTTCAATATGAAATATCTACAAGAAAGTAATAATATACGTATGTACTACTTGGGTGCAAGACCCCCAATGAAGCCTTCCTTCTTAGAATACTCACTAGTGAACGGGGGGTTAGGTGGCGCGAAGCACTTAAGTACCTATTGACCCTTAGATGGCATTTTATAACACATCGCCTTTCTATTCACTTTATAGTTTGTTTTCTTCGAATTATTGCTTATTGGAAGTATTTATCTATTCTTGCTTTATTGAGTTTGATCGATACGCGTGTCAAGGACCGGAACGCCCCTCAACACGGTGTATTGCCTTGGCAATACTTATGGAGAATATGTGTATTGGTTGTTCTTATACGTATACGTATTTACTTATAATAATATATGGAAAATATTTTTGTATTTATGGTTTTTTAGAGAAAATACTATATGTACATAAAAACCGAGAGAATCCAATAATATATATTTTTGGGTGAAATCTCTTAGGAAAAATATTGCTTTTTGGATTTTTTTAATTTGTTTGGTCAATTCTTTAGGAAAAGAATTATTTTTGTTAACTTTTAGTTTTTATATTTTTATATTTTTGATTTTTTTATTGTTTTTTATTTATGATACGTAAAAATAACGTTCACTAGGTGAACGGATCCCAAAAGCCAATGAAAACCGTCAAACGATAGTCTCTCGTAAAGTCAAAGAACCGGCAGCGGCGCCATTTGAAATTGTGTATAATTGAAGTTCGTTTTCTCGATTCTTAACCAATTGAAAGTCCTAACAAAATCGGGTTTATGATCATTTTTGGTTGGTAGGGTTATTTGGATTTTCTATGTCTAATTGAACAATCAAGTAAAAATGTGCAAAATATTAACTACGTAACCGTAAAACAATTAGCAAATACCAAATTTTTATTCAAATAAGGACAAAAATGTAAAACTATGGAATTAAAGTGCTAAAAATGTAAATGCTTGAAACTAAGGTGCTTGAAATGTAAAATCAGAAAACTACAAGGATTAACTATGCAAATTTTACCAAACTACTAACTAATTTGTAACTAATTGCAAAACTAATTAACTTAAATTGATAAGTTTTGGAAAGTAAAGGACTAAATCTTAGCAAACCCTAAAAACAAGTAAAATTAGCCAGCTATTAAAACAGTTCCAAACCTTAAGGACCAAAGTGCAATTATATGTGAATTTTTGACAAAAACGGGCAAATTGGATGTATAAGCTCGTTTAAGCTCTACAATGGACCAAATAAGCTCAAACAAATTTCAAACTGTTCAAAATCTAATTTTACCTAGGCTTGTAAAAGGAACAAGCTTGAAACTAAGTAAAACTCAAATAAGCCAATATTGATAAGCCACAAATAAGCTATCTAATAAGCCAGACTTGCACAAACTGATGTTATTGCTAAATCTTGTTTATCAATCTATTGAGAGTCTGGAATGTCTTTCAAAAATGAAAATGATCAAGTAATGAATCAGGAAAATGAGAATAAGCTAAAACTAGCTTATTTAACCAAAGTTGACCAACTTTTTGAAAAACTTGAAAACTTCCAGATCTACTCAAGAACACATTCTAAACATGAATATGAAAGAAAATGGGAAAGTTTATGAAGTAGATTTGCTGGAATAAGAAATCAGTAAGGCCTTTTGTTACGGAAACTTTCATTTGCTATTCAGCTTGTGAAATTGCTTATTTCTCCCTTGAAATGTAAAACTATATAATTTCCTTTTAAGCACTTAATTTTTAGATGTTAATGACAAGTGTGAGCTAGTTTGAAGAGATTTCATCAAGAAATGAGTAAATGCCAAGCAATTGAAATCAGACACTTTTTATGAACTTGTTTAAAGCTGAAATTGACCCATACTTTTTATAGCCAATTGCCTTTTTGACTTACTCTTTGACTTCAAATCTACCAAAACTTGTTCACAATGACTAAATGACTGTAAATGAACAATGTTTATCTAAATAACAACACTCTATACTACAATGACTACTAATTCCAAACACTAGTTAATGATTTTTTACAACTTTTATGAAGGAAATCTGAGCAATTGTTTAAACTGAACTAAATGTGATATCTGGCTAGACTTAATAACCAAAATGTAGTGAAATGGAACCAAGTTTATGCAATAAAACTAGCTAAGACTCAAAATGCACAAGCAAGCTAAAAGTGACTGATAAGATGAAATCAGAACAAGTATAAGCTAGTAAACAAGTATCAAATCAACTATAAGCTATCCAAACATCAAAAATCTACACAAGAATAGTCTAAACACACTTGATCATATCAGCAAAGAAGATTAAGCTAGAATTGAGCATGCATTTACTGTTTAGTGGAACCAAAATTCAGAAACCATAAACCTTTTAGCTAGGGCCTCCTCTGATGGAGTAGGTAGGCGCTAAGCCTCCTAGATAGTGTTAACCACCGCCTTAACACTATCAACCACTTAATCAACCTGCTACAATCAACATCTCACCATTTTTGTACAATCTACTTCAAAATTCAACAATGGCAGCTACTGGATGAACAGAACAAGTTTAAACAGCTACAATCTTCAACAAGAACTAATTATGATCAATGGTGATCACAAGTAGCTTATATCAGCACTAGGATAACAGGAATGCAAGAGATGAACAGTAAATTGAGGGAAAAAGAAGGAGATTTTATTGATTGAAGGTGAAAAGTTGTTATAGATTCAGGTAAAGTAGTTACAACTAAAATAACTAACTCAAGAGCTTGTCAGACTCTTGAGGTCGTTATGCTACAACTATAAGCTATGATTGGGAGAGAAAAAGGAAATGTGTGTGAAAATTTCACACTTAGGCTACAATGACAAATGAGGGATCCTATCACTATTTATAGACAAACAATGAGAAGTAGTTGAAGCTGATGACGTATCCCCACTAATAGCAAGCTGCCAGGTGTCCTGAATTGGCCAATTGAAAATCCTCGTGTTCTTCATGAATTGGGGGTTTTTAATTCTTTGAGTTTGAGCTTGATTAAAGGTTCCCAATGTGTTCCTCTCTTGAAAACGATCAGGTTTCATGTAGAAATCTTTTTCTTGAAATTCAGTGTAGCTCAAAAATGGTCCTGGGCTCGTTGTTGAAGAAGATGCCATGTGGCGAATTTGGATTGGGTGAGAGAAGGTCACATGGATCATAATCCGTTTTTGGATAAAATGAATATGGGCTGGCATTCTCTGATTGGTTGAAATTAAGTAAGTGGAATTTTACTGTTGCTTTGCGGCTAATAAATGAGATGGTGAGGTGTACACATTAGCTGGTGATCCGTGTGCCACATTTCTTGCATTCCTATTGGCTTATTACCATGTCACAAGGATTAAGACCATTATAACTTTGAAAAATGGCAAGTTAAGCCCTTGAACTTAGGCAGATTATCCAAATGAGCTAGGGACTTCATTTTAATGGCATTTTTTGTCCTTCCACTTGCATTCTTGTTAAGTTTGACCCTTTGACTTAGTTGACTGAAGAGTTGACCATGTTTGAGTTTTATCTTGACTTTGGCAAATTTACACTTTGAGTCGTTCAACTTTGGAGTGTTGTCAAGATAGGTCCGTTATCTTTAAAGTCTTGTCATATTTGATCCTTCTTTGTCTTTTTCATCCAAATAAGCTTGATTTCTTCTTGTTTGCTTGAAAATGTATCCTTCTTACCTATTTATACACAAACACAAAACATACCACATAATTCCACTTTATAGCACAAAAGTTAGGTATTTTCCTTGTGTTTTAGGGTGATTTGTTGATTAATTGATATGAGTTTTTGCTCATATCATAAGGCTTAAGCTGCCGTGAAGCGTACGCGATCACTTTCCCATGTTGCATGAGAACACAACCAAGTCCCTTCCCCGATGCATCACTATAGATCTGAAATCCACCTGTACCAGATGGGAGAGTAAGAATCGGTGCAAATACTAACTTATGCTTTAGGTCTTCAAAGCTCTTCTCTCTCTCTCTCTCTCTCTCTCTCTCTCTCTCTCTTCAGTCCAGGCGAATTTCTCCCCTTTCCGCATCAGTTTGGTCAATGGTAGTGCTAAACGGGAAAAGTTCTCCACGAACCTACGGTAGTAACCAGCTAAGCCTAGGAAACTGCGGACTTCAGTCGCTGATGTCGGTCTTGGCCACTTGGTAATAGCCTCAACCTTTGCTGGATCCATCGTGATTCCTTTTGCTGATATAATGTGACCTAAGAATGCCACCTTGTCTAACCCGAACTCACACTTGGAGAATTTAGCATACAACTGCTTCTGGCGAAGAATCTGTAATACTGTACGAAGATGGTCTTCGTGTTCCTCTTTGGACTTAGAGAATATCAAGATGTTGTCAATGAAGACAATGACGAACTTGTCCAAAAATTCATGGAAGATTCTGTTCATCAAATCAATGAACACTGCTGGAGCATTAGTAAGGCCAAATGGCATGACTACAAATTCGTAGTAGCCATAGCGGGTACGGAAAGCAGTCTTGGTGATGTCCCGCTCTTTAACCCGTAGCTGATGATAGCCTGACCTTAGATCAATCTTGGAGAAATGTTTGGCCCCTTGGAGTTGGTCAAACAGATCGTCTATGCGTGGTAGTGGATATCTATTCCTGATGGTAATCTTGTTGAGCTCGCGATAGTCTATGCAAAGTCGCATACTGCCATCCTTCTTCTTAACGAATAAGACCGGTGTGCCCCATGGAGATGCGCTCGGTCGAATGAAGCCTCTTTCCAGAAGTTCTTGCAATTGATCCTTCAGCTCCTTCAACTGTATGGGAGCCATGCGATAAGGAGCCTTGGAAATCGGCTCAGCTCCTGGGATGAGCTCGATATTAAATTCTACTTCACGTGCGGGTGGTATGCCCGAAAGTTCTTCTGGGAATACATCTGGAAATTATGACACTATCGGCTGATCCTGAATTGATGGGGATTCAGCATCCATGTGATGAACAGTAGCTAGATAGCCCTCACAACCATGTGAAAGTAATCCACGTACTTGCAAGGTTGATATGATTTGTACAGACCTTCCGGGTACGAACCCGTTGTGAATGTACTCTGGCGCATTAACATCACCGAAGATGACTCGATATGAATGGCAGTCTATGGTAGCATGATGCTTGGTAGCCAATCCATGCCCAAAATCATGTTAAAATCATTCATGTCCAGCGAAAGTACGTCAACAAGACGAATCTTGTCATCAAACTCTAGGGGGAAGGCTCTTGTACACATGGGTTATGCGTACAGAGTCTCGTAAAGGCGTGGAAATATTCAGTATATTCTCTAGTGGCATGGGGAGTATCCTAACATTCTTAGCATAAGCAGTAGAAATGACCGAGTGAGTAGCACCCATGTCAAAAAGAACACATGCAGCTTGACCATACATATACAAGATTCCAGTGATGGTACTTGTAGACTTGTTGGCATGATCGCGAGATGTCATGTAAACACGTCCACTAGTAGGAGGCGGCTTGGTATCAGCATGTCCCGATGCGCCCTCCATCTCGCCCTTGCGGTAGTCCTTCATGCGATGGCCAGGAAGACCACACTTGAAGCATGCGTTGCTGTCGCGGCGACATGGCCCTGGGTGCCTACGGTTGTAGGTAGTGCAAAGAGGATGAGTATATACTCCAGCAGGTGTCCTGACTGGCTGAGAGCCTGATAAGAACAATATACATGAGACATGTTAATAGGTACAAAGGACAATGCAGATAATTCGTAAGATGGAATACCAGTGATAGCTAGACGGTTAGGCTGTGAACCTCTCTAGTTCTAGTCCCTCCCGTTACCATGATTCCTAGTAGAAGATTCTCTAATGTGCCAGAATTAAGAACTATAACATGTAATCATAAGAAAATGAGTAAGTAAAAGAACCTGCTGCTGTTGGAGTGTCCAATGTTGTTACGGTAATTATCATTACCGCCACGCCTATCCGTAGCAGAACGGTCGTGAGTCGGACCGTTTCCCTTGGGCTGAGTAGGCTGTTGCTGAGTAGCCGGCTGAGACCGGTCCCCAGTCTTCTGCCTCGAAGATACAGTTTAAAATAGATGTAAATATGCTGAAAGAATACGGTTTGGTCACCGCTGAATACGAATGTTTACCTCTTCTCGGGTCTCTCTGCTTCCCCGAACTCTTCTCTTTCCTGCAGCATCTCCAGCTTACGTGCTGCATCGGCCACCTGTGCCACCGTGTTGAACGTAGAACACACCAAGTTGTTTGCGACCGATGTACGAAGATCCCACCGGAAGTGGTGTGCTTGCTCTTCGGGAGTACCTGCTGCTGCACCAAGAAAACCAGCCAAGCGAAGAAAGCGCTGCATGAACTCGTTGCTATTCTCCCCAGCTCTCTGTCGGATTCCATGGTACTCTCTCTTCAACTTGTCTTGCTCAACCTTGGGAAAGAACTGTCCCATCACCAAATCCCTGAACTAAGCCCAATTCAAACCAGCCACCCAAACATCACCTCCCTCAGACTGCTTCAGTGCCGTCCACCATGATAGCACATCACCTTCGAACCGGTAGCAGGCCAACCTTGATTTGAAAACGGTGTCACAGCCCATGGCATCGAAGATCTTCTCAATGTGAGCCAACCAGCTTTCAGCTTCACTAGGGCTATCTGTTCTCTCGAAAGCTCGAGGGCGTAGCTTACTGAATCTCTCCAACCATGTGACCAATGTTGTTGGAGGAGGAGGAGGAGGAGGAGGTACTGGGTGTTGTTGCTGATTGTTAGCAGCCTGCACTTCAGCCTTGATTTCATTCCTCAACTGAGGAAGCATAGCTTGCATTACAGCTTGGATTGCTGCATTGAGTTCTTTCTGCTCGCGTGTGAGAACCATCTGACAGTATAACATAAAAATACATGATTAAACTGATCAAAACATAAAATATATACATGAAAAAAAATTATACCAATAAATCATGCGAAAATTTTTTATGCAAGAAAACTAGTACATGAATGCATGATGCAGTTTTATGAAAACTTTTATATGCGCGAGAGTGAACGCCTATGGTCAGTTCACCCAAAACAAAAGACATGGCGAGGGGACGTCAATGGGCCGGTCCCAAATTTAAAAGTTTTGATAAAAGCACATGCGACTAAATAGGGCCAGTCATGTACCAACCATTACTTAGTCATAAATCTGCGACAATGACATATATATGTATGCATGAAAATGATGAATGCATGAAAAACCGACTGTCAGTTCTAGGAAGACCATAGTGACTACCCACTAATCATAGGTCGTGTTTTGAGAGCCTACAGGTCGAAGCCTTGGCTCTGATACCTTAATTGTAACACCCAATTTTGGTAAATGGAATGTCACGCGTGATTATGGCGTGTCATCAAAGCATACAAGGATAAATGTATAAAACATCACATGACCATAAAGGAGATACCAGAAACAAACATCGGTACCCCAAAAGTAGAACTCATCACACACAAACATAAGTACTGTAAATTAAAATGACTAAACAATGTCCATAGAAATGAGTATCAAAAGTATGAAGAAATGCATAAAGTAATGAAGGCTAGGAAGCTTCCAATCCATATGCACATACGCCTAAAGTGTACGAGCGTCCTTGAGTACCTGCCGTTTTGGAAACATGAAAGGGAAAACGGCTGAGCATAACGCTCAGTGCACGGATATACAAGTAAAGCATGAATAATATAAGCATATAAGCAATAAGCAGCGGAAAAGACTAAGTCTTGGATAACCTGGTATATCTTAGTAAAACTGGTTTTATAGTTTGAAAAGCCTTATGTTTATTTCATAAAAACTGTTTAACATGTTTACCATTTAGCCAACATAGGTCATGAAATATCAACGTGCATGAATACTTAGAGGGGTGACCTCGTCATGCAAATTAGAGGGGCTGCCTCTAATTTAATATAAGTTTTGGGTAGGAGGGATCAACTCCTTGTGAAGGATGCAAGGCACACACCACATTCACCTGAATAATCTGCTGAAAACATGTAACCTAGGATGCACCCATACGCCCCACATGATAATAATAATAATATGGCTAAAAGCTGAAGGGACGCCACGAGCTATCACTCCACCGTGGTGAAGTCATAACACTGGTGCCTCTAGTGTTATGGTTATGGTACCTCCATAACTAGGTGAAACTGGTCATGCATGTATATGGCTTTAGGTATCTAATTAAACATAAGCAATCAAAACATATAAAACATATACTGGGAAAATAGTTGGCTGCATACGGGAAATGCTAATAAGGAAGAATGTCCATACTGAAAGGACGGAGAATCTGTACCTTGTGTCCAGTGAATGAAGAAGACGAATGGAAGAGAGTCCTACTTCGATATCACTAATGCTACATAAATAATATACGTGCATAAGTATCTGATCACTGACTACGTAACTGGTTTTATGTCATATCTTAGCTTGTTTTATATGTTCATGTCTTGTTTTACTGATTTTAGCTTTCTACTGCGTTTATGATGTATTATGTCTATTCTGATTAAGTATTACTTGTATTATTATACTTGTTGTGTAATAATAAGGAACTTTCTAAAAATAACAGGTTTCCTAAAATATAAAGTTTCCAAAAATAGAAAGTTTCCAAAAATAGATTGTTTCCAAAAATAGAAAGTTTCCAAAAATAGAAAGTTTCCAAAAATAGAAAGTTTCCATAAATAGATTAGCTGCCTTAATTAAATAAGTTTCTAAAAATAGAAAGTTTCCATAAATAGATTAGCTGCCTTAATTAAATAAGTTTCTAAAAATAGAAAGTTTCCATAAATAGATTAGCTGCCTTAATTAAATAAGTTTCTAAAAATATAAAGTTTCCATATTTAGAAATAAGCTGGATTATTAAGCTAATAATATATAAGCTTAAGTTTTACTGATTAATATTCTAAGTCATGTGATATATAGTATAGTTTATTAATTATTACATGTAAACTATAGGTTATAAAATTTAATTAAATATAACATGATTTAATTAAATAAAAGGTAATAATACTTAGGTTAAAACATGTATTAATATTTATTATTAATATAACCTAAATCATGAAAATTAATCAATTATAAGTCATGTTTTAATAATTAATTAATTCCTTAGTCTAAATTAACTAAATAAATACTTAGGTTAAAATAATGTATTATTATTAATAATAATATAACCTAAGTCATGTCCAAATTATATTAATTACTTGGTATGTTGATTTAATTTAATTAATCTTGTAATTATTTAACTTGTAAAAATAAATAATTAATCTTGAAAAATAACCCGTGAACCGAACTCGTGTTTTAAAACTAAACCTGTCATGAACCGGACCGGTTTAGCCCTTGAACCGGCCTACAACCCTTAACCATGGCAAACCACCACTGGCCTAACCGGTGGTGCGTGTGGTGTTCCAACCGAGACCCCCTAAACCACCAAGGATAACCCCGACATGCGTCGGGGTCCCTTGGTCCTCTCGGCCGAACCACAAAACCAAACCGAGACCTTGTGGTCTCGGTTGGTGGTGATCAAACAACCACCGAGAGCTTTTACTCTCGGTTCTACCCATAGCCGAACTAAACACCCCCTTAAACCATGTATTTTTAATGCCCAATTGATTAGATCTACATGTTTATTAACTTATTTTAATAACCCCATGTTTCATGTTTTTAGATCTATATAATAATTAAAAAGAAAAGGTTTAAGAAGATTACCTATGTGTGGATCAAAAAGAAAACTAACACGAACGATCTTGCAATAAACTGGATCAACCAAGATCAACAAACACCTCCTTGTGGTGGTGTTATGGGCGGCGGCTACAAGGAAGAAGGAGGTGGAGGGTTTTGATTTTTTTTAACCTTTCTGTAATATGAAAACTCCCTTCCTTCTTTTGTTCCTTTTTAGTTAAATTTTAAAGTGGGCTGGGTCCCCTCTTTTGTTCTATACCGCACCTAAGTGGGACCCACATGGGAAACCCGTTGATTTTTCCCGTGTTCTATATTTACGTGTTAACGTGTCATGTTTACGTGATTTAATTCTTGTTCGTTCGTGTCGTAATTTATATTTATACGTACTCGTAATAAATATACGTAAATACATAATATTAAGCTCGTGATTCTTTACGTTAATGATTTCATGTTCGTATGTTCGTGATTATAATTATTGTTGAAATAATTATCGTGCATTAATACGTATAAAATACTTATCGTATAATAACACGTACGTAATACTTGTAATTTCCTAATCGTGAAACGTAAACGTGCTAAATAAGGAAAGTTTTAATCCTGTACGTACGATCATAAGGGTATTATTCATGGTAAAAGCATGCGGGTTTTACACGAAGTGTCCATGCGGAGACCGTAGCCTTTCAAAGATAGCATTTTTTAAGGTTGCAGATATTCCATGTACGTTCCAGGTCACGGCCATCCATATCACGCAACTTGTACGCGCCCAGTCCCAAGGCCTCCGTAACCTCATACGACCCTTCCCACTTGGGACCCAACTTTCCTGTATTCTCCGCGCGACTTTCCTCGTTAGCACGATAAACAAAATCCCCCGGTCGAAAGGAAACACCTTTAACCTTGGCATCGTAATAAGCCTTCATCCGTGCTTTGGACTTGGCCTCATTGATGGCCGCTATTTCTCTTTTTTCTTCTAACAAGTCCTGTTTAATCCGGAGTTGCTCATCGTTCGTGACGACATTAACCTCCGCCGTGCGAATGGTTGGCATTCTAATTTCTGCTGGTATAACAACCTCAGTCCCATAAGCCAGCGCGAATGGAGTGTCCCCATTGGCTTTTTTAATCATGGTCCTATGCGCCCATAGAACATGCGACAGCTCTCTACCCACTTGGCATTTCGTTCATCTAAGCGTGCCTTGATGCCTTCACCTAGGCTTCTATTTTCCCGCTCCACAAGACCATTAGTCTGCGGGTGCTTAACCGATGCGAAGCACCGCGTGATGTTTAATGCCGCGCACCAATCCTTGAATGGATTATACTCGAACTGCTTCCCGTTATCCGATATGATTTCTCCTGGCAAGCCAAAGCGACACACCATATTTTCCCACACAAACATTTTGACCTGTTTGCCCGTAATGGATTTAACCTCCTTAGCTTCTATCCATCGTGTAAAGTAGTCCATTGCGACGATCAAGAACGTAACTCCCCCTGCAGCAACGGAAAAGGTCATGCGATGTCGATCCCCCACTTATAGAATGGCCATGGGGATGTGATGGGTGTTAGTTCTTGCTGCGGATGCCGCGATACTGGTCTGTGCACTTGGCAATCACTGCATTTACGAATCATGTCACGTACATCCTGATGCATAGTAGGCCAATAATATCCTGTGCGTAAAGCTCGTGCTACTACGAATCTGGGGCCTGCGTGCATACCACATCACCCTTCATGTATCTCACTGATCACATAGGTAGCCTGGCGTGGTCCGACACACCGCAACCATGGCTGTAAGAAGGAGCGCTTGTACAGAATACCTTCTCGGAGCTCAAAGTGTTGCGACTTCCTTCTGATACGCCGCATCGCCTTTTCATCATCTGGAAGGGTATCATCAGTTAAATAGCTGATGATCGGGGTCATCCATGTAGGTCCCTCTTCCTCAACTATAGCTGCGATTTCCCCTCCCGTTATAGATTTTTCCTTTAGTATCTCTACCAAGACTTGCTTGGATAAGTGGGCGAAGCTTGTAGACGCAATCTTGCTAAGAGCATCCACCTTCTTGTTTTCACCTCTTGGTACCTGCTTGATAGAAAACTTCCCGAAAGTAGCTATGAGTGACTTGACTTTCTCTAAGTATCGAACCATGTTATCTGTTGGGCCAATGAAAGTTTTAACTATGGCCTAGTCTAGATTTTTTTAATTAGACTAAGTGTTTTCTGATCGCTGAGAGGTCCAGCGACAGAGACTAGACCAGTGGAAGGCAAAGCCTCATCTGGCACACCAGGAACATTCAAGTCAAAGACAACGCCAGAGAAGTCGAAGACAATCTGAAGTCATACTCACCAGCAATTATGGATAGCTAGGATGTTGAAGGAATGTACTGGTGTTCAAGGATCTCTGAGTTGACAACACTCAGAGATCACTTAAGAACCCTAGAAGTCTGTGATAAGCAAAGCTTATTCAATCCTTTATAGTTTAGGCGGGAGAATCTACCAAGTGTTTTGAGCGGGACAAAACAAGAGATTCAAGATAAAGCCTAGTACGACCTAGTGGGACAAAAGGTGAACAGTTGGCAGAACTGTTCACCTAAAGTTGTTTAAAGTTGTGTCTCGATTTGGACATGCATTTAATACGTTGTACTCTTCCATTCAGAAGGTGACACGTATCAACTACTCCCACTAAGGAAGCAACCTCGTACACTATAAATATGAGCGAGAAGGAAGAATTAAATCAACCCTTGTGCTTGGATAATTTATCTAAGTTCTTTCTCACCTTGGAACTGCTGAGCCCTCAGCTGTCTACCAGCGTCTCATTGGTTCCCTTGTAAACTTGAGTCTCGAATCTAGTTTACTTGTTTCTAGGGTTCATATCTTGTTGTCATTCAACGAGTGTATTCATAGCACTTTGTAATACTTTGTTTATAATACTTAATAAAGCATTACGCGTTTGAAAAGTACTTCATTGTGTTTCGTGGTTACAAGAGTTATAGTTTATCAACAATTGTCATATTAAGGGACTTTCAATTGGTATCAGAGCGCTTTTATTTATAAAACTTTTCATAAACCGTTCTTGTTTTTAAAATCAAGATCTTAATATGGCTGATACTATACCTCCTCCACCTTTTGGTCAAACCAGTTTAGGTACCACTTCGACCACCATACCAGCCACCACATCTACTACCATGCCTACACCAGTTGTAAGCACTGGTAATAATGATGATGACCTTCCCCAACTACTAGATGTTCGAGGGGGGTCACATGTGTCCAATGTACCAGCATTCGATGAAGAGGATTTCTCAAGTTGGAAAAGTGAATTTCTTATATATTTAGATGGCTTAGAACCCTTCTTGATAGAAATCTTAGAAAATGGTCCCTATGTACCACTGGCCGTTTCCTCTACCCCTGAGAGACCCATTAAGAAACCTGTTAAGCAATGGTCTCCAGCGGATAGACGTCTGGCTAACCAGGACAAGAGACTCAAAAGTATCATAGTCTCTTGCCTACCTAAGAACATTATGAAGTCCATCATTAAATGCAACTCTGCTAAGGAGATGTGGACTGAATTAGTTCTAGGGTATGAAGGTCCATAGGAAACAAAAGAAACCAAAATCCAAGCCCTTAGACTTAAGTTTAATGCTTTTAAAGCTTTGGAAACAAAAACTGTTGCACAAACTTATACTAGGCTTAAGATTTTGTTGCATGATTTGGGAAACAATGGAGTTGTTCTACCTAAGGCTGAGGTTAATGCTACTTTTGTCAATAGTTTACCTAGAAAATGGCTTAGCCTAAATCAGACCTTAAGAGCTAACAATGCTATAAAGAATGATACGTTAGCCTAATTGTTTGGTAGATATAACTATGAAGAAGGGCTAATTGACTCCATTTATAAATCAAAGACTGACAGGTTTATCACCAGTATCACTGGTTCAAAAGCTCTTGTTGCTAACCATTCCTTTCAGGATAGCGACTCTGACATTGAAGAGGACACCAGAAGTAGTCAAGAATTTCTTGATGAATTACATGCTGAGTTCCATGACAGAGCTCTTTTAGCTGATCAAAAGAGGTACTACAAGAGATCTGGTAGAGTTGGAGCTACAAAGGTTGATAAATCCAAGGTGTCATGCTCCACTTGTGGAAAGACTGGTCACTATCAAAAGGATTGCTGGTCAAACAAAACCTCCTCTCCAAGCTTCCCTTCATCCAGCAACAACAACAGCAAGAAGAAGTTTTCCACCTCACCTTTCAAGCAAACCTCTCTCTGACTCAGAAGGGAAGAAGGACTACAAAGTCAAATACAAAGCCTTGAAAGCTGAGCCTGCTAAAACTCAATCAGAAAGCCGATGATGCAGCAAAGAAAAAGGATGTTAAGAAGACTAAAAAAGGTCTGATCGCTGCCTCATTCGACTGGGATGATGAACCTCTCACTTCTGATGATGAAGGTACCACCACCGTCAGAGCCTTTATGGCGTCTCTGATGAAGAACCCGCTGTGGGTAAAAGTGAAGCAAGATCTGGTCAATGGGTGGACATCACCATGAAAAAGGTACAAAGAATGTTATCTATGGCTGAAGGTCCTGATAGAGACCATGTCAGTGACTATACCTTGGTTGACCTCTACTTTGTGGAAGAGCAAAGAAAAAACCTGTTAAACAAGTTTCATAGTCTTAAAACAGAGTTAAATGTTTGCCAATCTGAATTAACAAATCTTAAACCATTTGTGAATCTTGTTAATCAACTTCAAAATGAAGTGAGCAAATTATCCATTGAAAATGAGTCTTTGTCTGATGAAAATTCTGAACTTAGAAAAACCATTGAAAAATGGAATTTGGCTCAATCCACAGTGGAAGAAATAGTCGCTGAATCCATACCTGGTGATGTGGTTCAGGCTATTGGGGGAAAGGGTAGATACAAAAAACATATCCCTGTTCCCAATGTAAAATTTGTCCCTTCAAATGTTTCTTCTCCTTCTTCCACCTCTGTGGATGAGAAGAACTCTGACAAAGAATCAGAGGTACCAGCCCCACCAAGACTCGCTGGTTCTAACCCATCTGATTCCTTGCTTGGCCCAAAACCTCCAACTAGAACCCCTGGGAATTAAATTCTCAAAGTCGCTGATAAAGCGAATAAAAAGGTTTTTGTGGCTAAGGACTCCAACAAACCCACTCCTCCCCTTGAAGAGCTTTCACCCACCAAGCAACTTCTCCTCACCTTGATGGAAGAGGCAAAAGGGTCGAAAGAACAAATCAACCCCAGAGTTAATAGTCCATCTGTTAACTCTCTTGGTGAAGGATCTAGTAGCTTGATGAGATGGCATTTATACATGATCTCATCGTTCTTTTCGGGCTTTAAATGCATAAAAATGTCATAAAATACCATATATATGCTTGTGTTTGTTTACTTGTGTATTTTAGGTATGGATATCGTGAAAAAGACAAAAGATCACAAGATACAAGGAAAAACGAACACGAGAAACGAAGCCGTACAAAGAACCGGGCCCTAATCATGGAATTCTCAACAAATACCCTTGAAGACTTGAAGACAAAACAAGATTGATCCTCCAAGAATGAAGAAATGACACTTATAACCCTTGTATAATAATAATTACAAGTTTGGTCCCTTAAGTTTGTCAAAACTGCAAAAAGGCCCTTCAACTTTGAAGAAATGACAAGATTGGTCCCTCAACAAAATCAAATTGTCAATTATGGTCCCTCATGAATATTAAGAGACATTGAAGACCTTTGAAGATCAAGATTGTCCAAGTTCAGTCCCTGAATTATCCAAAAATGTCAAAAATAACCCTTTGATAACCTTTTTCCAAAGTTGGTGCCAAAAGTGACAAGCCTTGAAAGATATTAACAAAGCAAACACGTTTTTAGGGCTGGAAAACATGATTTGCCAAAAAAACCAAAAGATAAGGACCAAAGGTGCATATTTTGAAAGATTCAAACAAAACACGCGCCTAACACTACCTGTTCCCCCAAAATCGGATCAAAGGAGTAACTACTCACATTTCACCACTCCCAGAATTTACCTCAACTTAAACAAGTTTAAAATGCAATTAACCTTGCACACGCATGATTCACATACACAGAAACTAAACCCACACCTAAAAACCCCAATCCCACCACTGTGGACCCTACCCCCAATTCCCCATTCCACCAATCACATCACACCTTGTCCTCCAAGTTTAGTGACGTGTCCCAAATCAACAACCATGATCTTTTGCTTCATCACAACGCCAAAAGGAACGGCTTAGATCAAATTTGGACAACTCATACCTCAAAATCGTCAAGGGCAAATTTGGGATTTTCTAGTGCTTAGGGTTTAGTTTTTAGCATTCTAGATTGTTCTTAGCTTAGTATAAAAGGAGACTCCAGTATGTGGATGTCCCTTGTTCCAGTTTTCAAGCTCTCACTTGTAATCCCTTTTTAAAGAAATAAAAGTTTGGTTTTTGATTTAATCAAGTGTAATGCCTTTTTATTGTTTTTAAAAGTTGTGTATTGTGTGAAGCTTGATTCTGAGTTCCATTTGTATTTTGGTTAAGTAATTTTGAGGTCCAAAATTATTTAAGGTTTTCTGAAATTTCAGATTCTTGGTAAGAATCTGTTTCAGGGTTTAAGTGTTAAGAAGATCATGTTATTGGTGATTTAAGGGGTATAAAAACGTGTTAAGTAGTTTGGAAAAGTTTTTGAAAGAGTTTTAAAAAGAAAGAAAAAGAATCAGAAATATATAGTTTATGCTTGTATTTTTGTGTTCTTTTTGATTTGTCTTAAGCAGGTTGAAAAGATTGTTGATCCAAGGATCTGCACCAACCCCAGTTGGTAAGGAGGTGGATTATACATCCACTAGGGCCTTGGATGTAAGGCCCTAAGGTATTCACTTTGTCTCTTTGAAAATTTTCAGAAAATAGTAGTTCTTGTGATCTGGTTTGATTTGAAGTTATTGTGTGTTTAAGTTGTTGAATTTGTGTTGGTATGCATGTTGGATGATAATAGGATCAGTTAGAATAGGATTTAAGGTACTTTTGTTTGATAAAAATTGAAAACAAGTTTTTAACAGGGTGTTTGGATTAGCATTTTAGCAGGGTAAAGTTCTTGATGTGTGATTTTCAGAGGTGTTAGAGAAGTGTTATAGGTATAAGTTAGGTTGCTTGTAGGTATTATAGTAGATTGGGACAAAGTTTTGAGCTATTTGTGTGTTAAAAAAGTGAAATAGCCTACTCAAATCTGCTCAGGTCTATTTGTGCTTGTTTTTCATGATTTTTGGTACTTGATCTCTGAATTCTGTGAAGTAATAGGGTAATTGGAAGTTTGATATCACTTGAGTACTGGATTGTGAGTCTGTGTGCTTAATTTGGTCAGTCAAAGATCACTAGGGTGCTAGTAATCTGTCACTAAGTCCCCAGACCTGCATAGTTTGCATCAGAAACTTGACATAGCTTGTGTAGGTTCTGTTTTTGATCATTTGGTGTGTTATTTGATTGCTCCTTGTGTGCCATTGACTCCTTGTGCTTAAATAAGCACAAGGGTGCCCCATTGTTCCAAAACAACCACCAAATAAGCTCAAGCCAGGCCCCTCTTGGCTAAATCCTCAAGCAAAACACAAGGCAAAATCTGCTAAGTGTTCTACTCAATTCTGCATACGTTTTGATCTTTGAATTGGCTTAATCTTGTGTTTAAAAAGAAATTGGAGTAAGTTTCTAGCTTATTAGAGGTCACTTATTGGTTTGGAAAGAAAAAAAATAAAAAAGAAAAAAATTGTAAAAACTTACTCGTAGCAGGACTCGAACACTAGACCTCTCGTAGGAGGGTTAAGTGTACTACCGCTAATCTAGATAAGTTTTTTACGTTAGTGTTTGTTTTTAAATTATATTTAACACGTTTTCTTTTGTTAGCTTATAAATAAAGCCGTGACTTATTTTCCTCTTTTCAGCTTATTTGCTTTGTGTTTTTGCTTATTTTCAATTTTCCTAGGATCTTTTTTAGATTTGTGATTTTTCTAGTCTATTTTTATAATTTTCCCATTATTCATTTATTTTCTAGCATTTATTTAATAGCCGTTTTTTATAAAGTCATTAAAAAATAGAAAAAATAGTTTTAATTTTCAGGAAAAATAGTTTTTAGCTTTTTAATAAATATTTTGAGGTTTACATTAAGTTTTGGTTTTATAAACTTTAATTTTTAATTTTATAATATTTTAAGGTTTTTCATAAACTTTAAACATTTTTATAAAATTATTAAAAAAGGTTTAGGAACTTTAATTTGTGTTTTTCTCCTAGTTAGAATATTTTAAGTTTTTAGAAATTTTTTAGAATTAATTTTATAAACTTTTTATTTTTAGCATTATTTTAATATTATTTTATTATTAAAAAATCAAAATTTTATTTTTCTTTCTTTTTCATTTTTCTTAAGTTCTTTATCATTAATTAGGACTATTTCCATTTTTAGAATAATTTTATAGCTCTTAGATTTATTTTTATAATTATTTTAAGTTTAATTAGGTTTTAATCATTTTTAATCATTTTTTGAGTTTTAAAAATAGTTTTAATAGCCTTTAATCTTTAGAAAATTACTTTTTAGTCTTCTAATAATATAAGTTAAGTAATTATTCAATAAAATCATATTTTAGACAGTTGAATTAGTTATATTTAATTTTAGGGCTTTAATTAGCATTTAAAATTAAATATTTAATTAATAAAAGGGTTTAAAATATCTTTGTTGGATTTTTGTCTTTATTTATATTATTTTAGACTTGTTTTTAGTCTTTTTAAATTATTGATTTTGTTTTTGGTCTTAGTATAAAATTTTTAATTTGGGTAGTTTTTCACGGCTTTACGTTTACATCTTTTACGTCGTAGGTAATTTTAACATAACCGTCTTTTCATCTTCTCATCCCCATTCTTCTCAATATTAATCTCAAATAAATACAAGTTAACTCACAACACTTATACCTCCTTGGGAAACGAACTTTCTCTCATTTTAAGTGATTAAGGGTCATTACTTGTGGTTTTCCTAAATCACTCGTTAATACTTACCGCTCATATACGATCTTTTGTTTTCCTAAACAAGAGTCGTATTTTTCTACAATCATTTTGGCGCCGCTGCCGGGGAGGTGTGTTGTGCTTTAATTTGGAAACTTTTGTTTTTGATATTATCCATAAATAGTATTTGTGTTAAGTGGAACTCCCTTAACACGTATTATCGGTTTTCTTGGTTTTTCTTGTATAAATATTACTATATTGTATTAAGTATCACAACCAAAATACAATATCTCCAAAAGTGTGAAAACACAACCTTAATTGGGATTTGATCTCCTAATTATTGTATTCGAATCTCAAACAAAAAAAAGAAAAGGCAAAAATAGATAAATACTTTCGAGAAGCTCGATTTTGAAAAATACAAACTATAAGGTGGGTATAAGGCGGGTATTATAAAATATACCCTAAGGAAAAAGGCTCTTAAGTGCTTCGCGCCGCCTCGTTTCCCCGCTTGCTTGTGAGTATTTTGAGATTGAAGGCTAATCGAGGGTTTTGCCGCCCAAAGTATTATTACGTATACTATATTTGCTTGGTTTTCTTTATGATTAAACCCTCGTGAACAATTTGGTTTTCACCAAAGTTCTAAAGTCATTAGAAGACGTTCACTCCACGTGATCGTTTTCATTCCTTTGAGGCTTCTTTAATCAAGAGTTTGATTCGAGGAGAGATTTTGTAGATTGTTGTCTACGAAGATACACCAAAATCCAAAAAAATTAAATATCATCAAAAACACAAAAAAAAAAAAATTTGAAAATCCACAAAACAACCAAAAAGAATCTTCTTTGCTCACCTCCCATTCTTCGTGTAGTTTATGATCACTCGTAATCAAGCTAAACGAGCTCGTAAACGTCTTCAAAAGCAAGCAAATCAAGGATCGTTGATTGTTGAAGAACCTCCAATTGTTGAACCTATTGTAGAACAAGAAGTCGTCATGGCTAATCGTACTATGATGGAGTTGCTACAAGCACCCACCGAGGGTTTTGGAGAGGCCATTGTTATTCCCGCCATCCTTGCGGAGAATTTCGAGATTAAGACGGGTTTAATGTCTATGTTGCAAGCAAATAAGTTTAGAGGTCACGAGAAAGACAACCCGCATTACCACATTAGGAATTTCAACCGTCTCACCGCTACTAGCAAATTTAAGGATGTTCCACATGACGCCATTAAGATGATGTTGTTTCCATATTCGTTGGATGGACCCGCAAAAATTTGGCTCGAGAAAGAACCGCCAAATTCGATTTTGACATGGGCCGATCTCGTTTCTAAGTTTGTGAACAAGTTTTTTCCACCATCTAAAACAACACACTTAAAAAATGAGATTTCACGATTTGTGCAACGTAACAATGAAAGTTTTTCAATGGCATGGGAACGATTTAAAGAGATGTTACATGAATGTCCTCACCATGATTTTTCGGAATTGCATCAAATTGATACTTTTTATAATGGGCTTAATGATCATGAACGAGATTATTTGAACGCCGCCGCGGGTGGTAATTTTTTGTGCAAGACGACAAATGAGGCTTTACAAATCATTGAAAATCGATCTAAGGTTTATAGCCCTCGTAACACACCGAGTGTTGCCAATATGGGTTCGTCATCTTCGTCACAATCGTCTCGTAGCATTAACGCCTTACATGATGAAGCTAATGAGGAAAATCGGTTTTTTGATAGATTTGCTAATCTTATGTCCCATTGGAAGGCTCAAGAAGCTTCCAATTCCGCTTCGGTTAAAGCGGTTGCTAAGAGTTGTTTATCGTGTGGGGGAGCTCATGATCTTTCCGAGTGCATTACCGCGGATGGTAACACTTCGAGTGCTTATGTAGCAACGGGAACTTACAACCAAAACGGCCAAGGTTCCCGCCAAAATCAAGCTCCACCAAACCAAAATGTTAATAATTATCGAAACAACAACCAAGGTAATTACCAAGGCAACACACGCAATTACAACAAAGGGAATTATCAAAGTGGGAATGGACAAATCTCTAATCAAAACCAAAACCGTGATTTTCAAAACACTACACAAGGTTTTCAAAATGCTCACACGAAAAATTTGCAAGGAGAATTTTTGGATTATGCAAAAGCAAATGATGCTAAATTTGATAATATGCAACGTGAGATGATTAGCTTAAGGTCCGAGTTGAAAAACGAGCTTAAGAATGAACTTGCTAATGAACTTAAAACTCATGCAAACAAAATGGAAGGAAATGTCCAACGTCTTCAACAAAACCAACAAAAGATGGAATTAGGACGACATGAGATTAAGCAAGAGTTATTAAAAGCGGATGCTAGGCAATCAAAATTTGAGGACCGAATGGCTAAGATGTTTGAAGCAATCATGTGTAAGCCCTCTTCTTCGGGTGGTCTTCCTAGTGATACCATTAACAACCCGAGGGGAGAATTGAAGGTTGTTGCTACACGAAGTGGTAAAACTTTCGAGGAACCAATCTCTCGTCCAAGAACTTCTACGGAGAAGGAAATCGAGAAAGAACCCGAGGTGATGGTCGAAAAGGAGCACATTACAATCCCACGAAGTACCGCTCAAACCACACCTACGGTTACACCAATACCAATTGTGGAACCCGAGTTTCCAAGGCCGTTGCCTAATGACCAACCCACACCACCTTTACCTTACCCTTCGAGACGAAACAAAGAGAAAGCACAAGAACGGAACAATTATCAATTTGAGCTATTTATGAAAATGTTTCGTGATCTACATTTTAACATAAGTTTTGCCGATGCTTTAATCATGATGCCTCGATTCGCCGCAAACTTCAAAAGTATGCTTAACAACAAAGAGAAGTTACAACAAACGTCTAGTTGTTCATCGGTTTTTCTAAGCCGCATACCACAAAAAGTCGGTGATCCCGGTAAATTTTTGATTCCGTGTGCTATTCAAGATATGGAGGAATGCTACGCCTTGGCCGATCTTGGCGCTAGTATTAATTTAATGCCTCTCGAGATTTTCAAATCGCTTTCGCTTCCGGCTCTTACTCCTTCGAACATGTCTATCGAGATGGCCGATCATTCTACGATCATGGCATGTGGAGTAGCCGAGGACGTTTTCGTTAAAGTCGGAAAGTTTTACTATCCCGTTGACTTTATCGTTGTAGACATTCCCATCGATCGAAAAGTTCCTCTCATTTTGGGTCGTTCATTTTTGGATACATCAAGAGCTCTTATCGATGTTCATGCTCGAAAAATCACCCTTCGTTTCAATGAAGAAGAACTTGTCATCAATGCAACACAAAACTCCAATCTTTCTCATGTCTATTCTATTGCAACTTTAAACCATGATGACTCGACCACTGTCATTTGCAAAGAATTTTCACCAAGAGTTTTAGGGAATGTCGCCAAAAACAATTTACCATTTCCTCCGCCGGTGGAGGTTATGAGTGCTAAGCCTACAAAGAAGAAACCATCAATACTTGAATCGAAAAATCCTTCACCTTCATTCTTGAAAAGTGTTGATATGTTGCCGGTTTCTACGAAAGATCTTTCGGATGATGAATATGTTGGCCCCGATGGGGAGGTTTTCTTCGTCGAAAAACGTTTTGGGAACTTGCCACCACCAAAACCAAAACGGTTTCAAAATGTGAGAATTTTTAGTGTGACTAACATCGTCTTAGAAACACCGAATATTTTCGACATAATCAACAAGGGTTTTCATAAGGAGAGTTTAAAAGATAAAAAAGGAAAAGATCTTAAATGTGATTTTTCTACAAATCTAACTCCGTCATCACCGCATGTTTTGAGTGCTACAAACTCGTCTACTCCTTTTGACGATGTTTTGTGTGGTTCTAGTATGGGGGAAACCCCTTATGTTCCCTCATCTTTGTCCACCGAGGACGAGATATTCGATCCCGGAATTTCATATAAAGGGAAATCTCGGTCTTCCACCGATGCAATAAATGGAAACTATATCTATTTGCTTGGTGCGAGTCTACCTCGAGTAGCTCAAACGTTTGTCTTACCAATTGTCTCACCCTTCTATTTCTCATCTATTTTCTTCAAACTCTTTGAGTTTATGGCACATGTTGATGTGGCGTTGAATTGTTTTTCCAATGAAAACGAGAACGCCATTTTCGACCCCGGTATTTTGCATCACCTAAGGACTTAGTCCTTTTTACCGGTTGCTTTTTGGGCCTTGTTTATCATGTAAGCCCCGCCAAAAATTGACCATACCTTGATATCCCTAAATGTTCACATTTTAAGGGGATCGAGTCGAGCTCATGACTCGGTAATCAAAAACGAGGTGCCTCGTGGGGGAGATCCCATGCTTATCTTTTATATTCACTAATAAGGGGACTTGTACCCTTCCAACTCGTTGTCTCGTGGTTGTTTGTGATTGTGTTATCTAGATCATCATCATCATCGTCTATGATTGAAGACTCTCGTGTTCGTTTACGTGAGCCTCCATCGTTCGTTTGAAGAAGTTTTCACGATTCCATGACATATCCTTTATTGTTCTAACAATTATCCTTTAGCATAATTAATAAACGGCTTTAGATATATTGTTGATCACCCTTTCCATGCTAGATCCTAAGCATTCGACTCTTCGTCTCTAGTATGGGGGTGCTCCACCTTTAGACTCGAAACATTGAGGACAATGTTTACTTTTAGTATGGGGGGGTGAATAGGTACTTGCTTTGCTACGCCCTCACGTTTTCCAACTTTCAATGTTTTGTTTTGATAATAAGGCTAAAAATGGCCAAATTTTAAAATTTTTCTTAGTTTTCATAAGTGTTTTTAAGACACGAATGTATATTTTCCGATGGGTAGAATAAGAATTAATTTTTGACTTGATGGGTATTTGGAGCCATTTACATTCCTTAACCCGCTCAATTCAAGTTTTGCTAGACTTTTATATAGGGAGCTTTAAAACGCGAAAGTCTTAATTCATTCGGGTTAAGAACAAGAACTTTTCGCAAGTTCCTATAATTGATTCTAGAAAGTCACTTATCAAGGGAACTTTAAAACGCATTCTCTAAACTTGAAAAAGTCCAAGAAAGTGCAAGATCCTATAGGTGGCTTGAAAACCCAAAACTTTGATTTGATATAGTCTTAATGAAAGCTAATCCAAATATGGCTTAATTTTGACTTGCATGGCTAAGTATTCACGAGTCTCTTTAATTAGAGGTCTTTATATAGTGAAGAACGAGAAATGATAGAGTTAGACAAGTGATCATGCTAAACGTAGAACATGAAGTGTTCTTTCAAAAACTCATATGTTTTTAATTGTGGCTTTTTCTTCCCATAAGATCAATGCATTAGGAATAAATCATAATTGTAATAAGTAAGGTCGTACGATTTGAAAAGTTACTTAGCCTCTAGCGCAAGATCGTTTAAAAGTTGCGCGGGGTTGAATAGAGTTCATAGCCAAGGCATAACTTATTGAAGCGGGACGCGAAGATTGGCGATCATCCAAAAAGGCCCTAACAAGGCATGAGGAGCTCTATTTTTGCTAAAGATCCAAAGATGATGTGAAGTATCATTATTCCTAAATCAATATGAAGGATCGAGACACACGACGAGAAGCTATCCAAAAAGACCCTAACAAGGTATGAGGATAAATATATCCAAGTCCGAAAAGGAGGCGGATCGTTGTATATCAAAATCCAAAGTAAAGATTGAAGAAAAATGATGAAGTCGTGGTCCTATATGAAGAATCTCTCAAAAACGTCAAGTGAAGAAATTCCAAAATATGAAGAGAAGACCATAATTTCGAGAACGTCTTCCCAAGATTTGAAGTATGAAGTACATGCCAAATATCGGTCCGAGAAAGGTCTCAAATCGTGAAACGAGTTATGCCAAGATATGAACTTAAGGAGATACACGAGAAGCCGTTTTAAAAGATTTTGTCCTTCGGCTAACTATTGATCAAATCGTGCTACTTTGCTTT
This sequence comes from Glebionis coronaria, assembly GCA_025667525.1. Classification (NCBI taxonomy): domain Eukaryota; kingdom Viridiplantae; phylum Streptophyta; class Magnoliopsida; order Asterales; family Asteraceae; genus Glebionis; species Glebionis coronaria. The sequence goes on along the minus strand of CM046881.1, from coordinate 289,146,886 downwards.
CGGACTAATAACTACTCAAATAAGTCAATATGAATCACTTGTGATCCATGACAAATAGATAAAAAATGCTAGTAACCCATTTCCTTTTATAATAACTAGGATTGCGGGGAGAAAAAGTATTACACAATTTGGACGTATGAGTAGTGTTAGCATTGTGACTTGTACCAACAATGATCTTGTTTTTGCACTTAGCATGGAATGTATGACAATCAAGGATGACGAAGTTTACTCTAAGGGACATTAACTTGTTTCTATTCTTTGACCCTAAAAGTCACATTTTGGTGATGAAAATCATACATTATGTCTTTACACATTCTCGTAGTATGTTGCAAGTCTTTTACTCTTCAATAAAGGTTAATAAAATTAAACTTTGGTGATGCTTAGATACTTTATTCTAGCATTGCGTGAGGGCACAGCAATGGTTTAGTATGGGGGAGTGATGAGATGGCATTTATACATGATCTCATCGTTCTTTTCGGGCTTTAAATGCATAAAAATGTCATAAAATACCATATATATGCTTGTGTTTGTTTACTTGTGTATTTTAGGTATGGATATCGTGAAAAAGACAAAAGATCACAAGATACAAGGAAAAACGAACACGAGAAACGAAGCCGTACAAAGAACCGGGCCCTAATCATGGAATTCTCAACAAATACCCTTGAAGACTTGAAGACAAAACAAGATTGATCCTCCAAGAATGAAGAAATGACACTTAAAACCCTTGTATAATAATAATTACAAGTTTGGTCCCTTAAGTTTGTCAAAACTGCAAAAAGGCCCTTCAACTTTGAAGAAATGACAAGATTGGTCCCTCAACAAAATCAAATTGTCAATTATGGTCCCTCATGAATATTAAGAGACATTGAAGACCTTTGAAGATCAAGATTGTCCAAGTTCAGTCCCTGAATTATCCAAAAATGTCAAAAATAACCCTTTGATAACCTTTTTCCAAAGTTGGTGCCAAAAGTGACAAGCCTTGAAAGATATTAACAAAGCAAACACGTTTTTAGGGCTGGAAAACATGATTTGCCAAAAAAACCAAAAGATAAGGACCAAAGGTGCATATTTTGAAAGATTCAAACAAAACACGCGCCTAACACTACCTGTTCCCCCAAAATCGGATCAAAGGAGTAACTATTCACATTTCACCACTCCCAGAATTTACCTCAACTTAAACAAGGTTAAAATGCAATTAACCTTGCACACGCATGATTCACACACACAGAAACTAAACCCACACCTAAAAACCCCAATCCCACCACTATGGACCCTACCCCCAATTCCCCATTCCACCAATCACATCACACCTTGTCCTCCAAGTTTAGTGACGTGTCCCAAATCAACAACCATGATCTTTTGCTTCATCACAACGCCAAAAGGAACGGCTTAGATCAAATTTGGACAACTCATACCTCAAAATCGTCAAGGGAAAATTTGGGATTTTCTAGTGCTTAGGGTTTAGTTTTTAGCATTCTAGATTGTTCTTAGCTTAGTATAAAAGGAGACTCCAGTATGTGGATGTCCCTTGTTCCAGTTTTCAAGCTCTCACTTGTAATCCCTTTTTAAAGAAATAAAAGTTTGGTTTTTGATTTAATCAAGTGTAATGCCTTTTTATTGTTTTTAAAAGTTGTGTATTGTGTGAAGCTTGATTCTGAGTTCCATTTGTATTTTGGTTAAGTAATTTTGAGGTCCAAAATTATTTAAGGTTTTCTGAAATTTCAGATTCTTGGTAAGAATCTGTTTCAGGGTTTAAGTGTTAAGAAGATCATGTTATTGGTGATTTAAGGGGTATAAAAACGTGTTAAGTAGTTTGGAAAAGTTTTTGAAAGAGTTTTAAAAAGAAAGAAAAAGAATCAGAAATATATAGTTTATGCTTGTATTTTTGTGTTCTTTTTGATTTGTCTTAAGCAGGTTGAAAAGATTGTTGATCCAAGGATCTGCACCAACCCCAGTTGGTAAGGAGGTGGATTATACATCCACTAGGGCCTTGGATGTAAGGCCCTAAGGTATTCACTTTGTCTCTTTGAAAATTTTCAGAAAATAGTAGTTCTTGTGATCTGGTTTGATTTGAAGTTATTGTGTGTTTAAGTTGTTGAATTTGTGTTGGTATGCATGTTGGATGATAATAGGATCAGTTAGAATAGGATTTAAGGTACTTTTGTTTGATAAAAATTGAAAACAAGTTTTTAACAGGGTGTTTGGATTAGCATTTTAGCAGGGTAAAGTTCTTGATGTGTGATTTTCAGAGGTGTTAGAGAAGTGTTATAGGTATAAGTTAGGTTGCTTGTAGGTATTAGAGTAGATTGGGACAAAGTTTTGAGCTATTTGTGTGTTAAAAAAGTGAAATAGCCTACTCAAATCTGCTCAGGTCTATTTGTGCTTGTTTTTCATGATTTTTGGTACTTGATCTCTGAATTCTGTGAAGTAATAGGGTAATTGGAAGTTTGATATCACTTGAGTACTGGATTGTGAGTCTGTGTGCTTAATTTGGTCAGTCAAAGATCACTAGGGTGCTAGTAATCTGTCACTAAGTCCCCAGACCTGCATAGTTTGCATCAGAAACTTGACATAGCTTGTGTAGGTTCTGTTTTTGATCATTTGGTGTGTTATTTGATTGCTCCTTGTGTGCCATTGACTCCTTGTGCTTAAATAAGCACAAGGGTGCCCCATTGTTCCAAAACAACCACCAAATAAGCTCAAGCCAGGCCCCTCTTGGCTAAATCCTCAAGCAAAACACAAGGCAAAATCTGCTAAGTGTTCTACTCAAGTCTGCATACGTTTTGATCTTTGAATTGGCTTAATCTTGTGTTTAAAAAGGAATTGGAGTAAGTTTCTAGCTTATTAGAGGTCACTTATTGGTTTGGAAAGAAAAAAAATAAAAAAGAAAAAAATTGTAAAAACTTACCCGTAGCAGGACTCGAACACTAGACCTCTCGTAGGAGGGTTAAGTGTACTACCGCTAATCTAGATAAGTTTTTTACGTTAGTGTTTGTTTTTAAATTATATTTAACACGTTTTCTTTTGTTAGCTTATAAATAAAGCCGTGACTTATTTTCCTCTTTTCAGCTTATTTGCTTTGTGTTTTTGCTTATTTTCAATTTTCCTAGGATCTTTTTTAGATTTGTGATTTTTCTAGTCTATTTTTATAATTTTCCCATTATTCATTTATTTTCTAGCATTTATTTAATAGCCGTTTTTTATAAAGTCATTAAAAAATAGAAAAAATAGTTTTAATTTTCAGGAAAAATAGTTTTTAGCTTTTTAATAAATATTTTGAGGTTTATATTAAGTTTTGGTTTTATAAACTTTAATTTTTAATTTTATAATATTTTAAGGTTTTTCATAAACTATAAACATTTTTATAAAATTATTAAAAAAGGTTTAGGAACTTTAATTTGTGTTTTTCTCCTAGTTAGAATATTTTAAGTTTTTAGAAATTTTTTAGAATTAATTTTATAAACTTTTTATTTTTAGCATTATTTTAATATTATTTTATTATTAAAAAATCAAAATTTTATTTTTCTTTCTTTTTCATTTTTCTTAAGTTCTTTATCATTAATTAGGACTATTTCCATTTTTAGAATAATTTTATAGCTCTTAGATTTATTTTTATAATTATTTTAAGTTTAATTAGGTTTTAATCATTTTTAATCATTTTTTGAGTTTTAAAAATAGTTTTAATAGCCTTTAATCTTTAGAAAATTACTTTTTAGTCTTATAATAATATAAGTTAAGTAATTATTCAATAAAATCATATTTTAGACATTTGAATTAGTTATATTTAATTTTAGGGCTTTAATTAGCATTTAAAATTAAATATTTAATTAATAAAAGGGTTTAAAATATCTTTGTTGGATTTTTGTCTTTATTTATATTATTTTAGACTTGTTTTTAGTCTTTTTAAATTATTGATTTTGTTTTTGGTCTTAGTATAAAATTTTTAATTTGGGTAGTTTTTCACGGCTTTACGTTTACATCTTTTACGTCGTAGGTAATTTTAACGTAACCGTCTTTTCATCTTCTCATCCCCATTCTTCTCAATATTAATCTCAAATAAATACAAGTTAACTCACAACACTTATACCTCCTTGGGAAACGAACTTTCTCTCATTTTAAGTGATTAAGGGTCATTACTTGTGGTTTTCCTAAATCACTCGTTAATACTTACCGCTCATATACGATCTTTTGTTTTCCTAAACAAGAGTCGTATTTTTCTACAATCATAGCTCCAAGGGGAGAGCTTTGTTCAGACCTTGCAAGCATTGCGGTTTTAAGAATCACTCATCTGAGGATTGCACCAAGAAACCAAAATGTATCACATGCGAGTCCACTGAACACACATCTAGAGAGCATGAGGAGGTCATTGCGGTTCAAAGAACCAGAACTCAAATGAGATCAAAAACTCCTCATCGACCCTCAAGAAAGGCTGAGCCTAAACCCAGAGATAACTCTCAGGGTTACAGACCTAATCCCCCTGCAAGTATTGTGGCTTCTTCGACCATCACTCTGATGAGTGCGAGCATTATCCTGGATGTGACATCTGTGGAAGCTTGCGTCATGAACCCAGGGATTGCAACCAAAGAGGGGGAGGAAACCAGAGAAGGACCAATGTCGCTGGTCAGCAACAACATGGACCCACTGGAAAGTGGGTTCATCATAGAAACTAACCTGGCTTTGTTATCTATGCAGGAATATCTGAAGAAATCTGTTTGGTATCTGGATAGCGGGTGCTCTAGACACATGACAAGGGTTAAACAATATCTACATAGATATAAAAAGGAGTCTGGTCCTAAAGTAGTCTTTGGAGATGATTCCTCAGGGGCTACTGAGGGTTATGGCTCAGTGGATTGTAATGGAATAACCTTCACAAGGGTCGCTTATGTCAATGGACTGAAGCACAACTTAATCAGCATTAGGCAACTCTGCGATGCTGGCTTCAAAGTTCTGTTCACCAAGACCCAAGGAACAATCTTCAATCAAAATGATGATGTTGTTCTAATTGCACCCAGGAGAAGGGATGTGTACGTCATCGACATGACATCTTGTCCAGAAGGGACAAACACTTGTCTATATGCCAAAGCATCTGATAGTGAAAATTGGCTATGGCATAAGAGACTCTCCCATCTCAACTTCAAAAACATTAACAAATTGGACAAGAATGATTTAGTAGCTAGGCTTCCCTCTCTGACCTTTACCAAAGACAGACCCTGCTCAGCATGTGAGAAAGGGAAGCACCACAGAGCCTCATTCAAGACTAAACAATCATTCTCCATAAATAAATGCCTCCATCTTCTTCACATGGACTTATTTGGACCAGTAAAACCTCAATCCCTTAATCACAACAAGTATACACTAGTCATTGTAGATGAATTCTCCAGATTCACATGGGTATTATTTCTCAAAAGAAAGAGTGATGCTGCTGAAAGAATAATGTCCTTCATCAGAGAAATAGAGAATCTCAATGACTGCAGAGTTAAGGCTATCAGAAGTGACAATGGAACTGAATTCAAAAATTATGCCATGGAAGCCTTTTGTGATGAAAAGGGAATATCACAGAACTTTTCTAACCCAGGCACCCCTGAACAAAATGGTGTCGTTGAAAGAAGAAACAGAACCCTCATAGAGGCTGCTAGAACTATGCTTAGCGAATCAAGACTTCCTAAACAATTTTGGGGTGAAGATATGAACACAACTTTTCATACACAAAACATATCCATTATTGTGAAGAGACATGGCAAGACCTCTTATGAAGTATATAGGAAGAGAGCCCCTGATGTAAGCTACTTCCATGTCTTTGGTTGCCCTGTTTTCATTCACAACTACAGAGATCACTTGGGAAAATTTGATGAAAAGTCTGATGATGGATTCTTCGTTGGTTACTCTCTCACCTCTAGAGCTTATAGAGTATTCAACATTCGCAGACAAGAACTAGAAGAATCCATCCATGTCACCTTCAATGAGGCAGATGCTATCATCAACCACACCAACTCAGAAGAATGTGACATTGACTTCAATGAAGTTAAATCATATCCAGAAGATGATTTCTCATATCCCAAGGAATCATCCAAGGGATGTCACAAGGACTTCCCTTATGTTCATGCATTTGATCCTCATTCAATCTCTGACATCACTCCAGAGGTTGAAAATGCTGAACAAATCACTCCACCCACTACTGTGAATGCTGATGTCATCGAACCAATCTCGCCTCTTGATGAAGAGATTATGGATGAAGAAATAATATGTGAAGATCCCTCAGTATTCATTGAACCTGCTGTGACTCCTGAACCCACAGAGACTCCTGCTCCTCAATCCAAATGGAGTAGGAACCAAGATATTCTTCTGGTGAATATTCTTGGTGAACCCTCTGAGGGAGTCACCACCAGAGGTAAATTGAGATCTCTAGAAACCGCCTCAGCGAATGAATTCCTTTTTGCTGATTTTCTCTCTGAGGATGAACCTAAGAATGTGGCTGCTGCGCTTCTAGATGAAGGGTGGGTTGTTGCCATGCAAGATGAGTTGAATCAGATCAAGAGGAACAAGGTGTGGACTCTAGTAAAAGCTCCAGCTGGGAAGCAAGTGGTTGGAACTAAATGGGTCTACAGGAACAAGAGGGATGAAGCTGGCATGATTGTCAAAAACAAGGTTAGGCTTGTGGTGCTGAGATATAATCAATCTGAGGGGATTGACTATGATGAAACGTTTGCACCAGTAGCCAGATTGGAAGCTATCAGAATCCTCCTAGCCTTTGCAACTTATATGGGGTTTACTGTATACCAGATGGATGTGAAGAGTGCTTTTTTCAATAGGAAGCTTGCAGAGGAAGTATATGTCTATCAACCCCCAGGGTTTGAAAGCAGTGAGTATCCTGATCACGTCTGCAGACTTCACAAAGCACTCTATGGGCTGAAACAAGCGACTAGAGCCTGGTATGAAACCCTATCAAAATTCTTACTTGAAAATAAATTTGTTAGAGGTACCATTGATCAAACCCTGTTCACTTATAGGTCCAAGGGTGATGTCATTTTAGTACAGATTTATGTGGATGATATAACTTTTGGTTCAACCAATATTACATTGAGCAAACAGTTTGCCAAATTAATGACCAAAAAATATGAAATGAGCATGATGGGGGAATTAACTTTTTTCTTGGGTTTTCAAATTAAACAAAATTCAAAAGGAATTTCCATTTGTCAAGAAAAATATGTTAAGGATTTGCTCAAGAAGTATGATCTGTCTGATTGTGCATCAGTGAAATGCCCCATGCTTCCTCCCAACAACTTGGGAGCTGATGACTCAGGGGTCTTTGTTAATGAGACCTTATATAGAGGCATGATTGGGTCACTGATGTACCTCACAACAAGCAGACCAGACATACAATTTGCCACATGTCTCTGTGCTAGGTACCAAGCTAACCCCAAGGAATCCCACCTTGTAGCTGTCAAAAGAATTTTCAGGTACTTAAAAGGATCTCCCACATTGGGTCTCTGGTATCCAAATGGATCAGGCTTCGACCTCAAAGCCTACTCAGACTCTGACTATGATGGGTGCTGTCTTGATAGAAAGAGCACCTCTGGGAGTTGTCAAATCCTTGGAGGAAAGTTGGTATGCTGGAGCGCCAAAAAACAAAACTCTGTGGCCATGTCATCAACTGAAGCTGAATACGCAGCGGCCGTTGGTTGTTGTGCTCAAGTTCTCTGGATGAAAAGTCAGATGGCTGATTATGGGATCATTTATGAAAAGGTTCCCATATTCTATGACAACACAAGTGCTATAGCCATCTCAAATAATCCGGTACTTCATTCCAGAACTAAGCATATTGACATCAGGTATCACTTTATCAGAGACCATATTTTAAAAGGTGATATTGAGCTTCATTTTATACCCACTGAATACCAGCTCGCTGATATATTCACCAAGCCTCTGGCTGAGCCAAGTTTTACTAGGTTGGTTGCTGAGCTGGTATGCTCAATATTGGTAAACAAATCTGATAAATGATCTCCGATCTTTGTCTCTGGGCATTAAAGGGAATTGAATGTAATGAGGTAGTTACATTCCAATGGGACTTAATATATTCCCATATTTAATTCAAATGATTAACCTTTATTGTCAACAACTTTCCTGCTTTCCAAGGGGCAGAAATATCACATGAAGAGTCAAGGGGTCCCACTTTTCTTAAAAGGTAATTTTTTGCATTAAATGCTTTAATTGTAAAACGGCTAACCCTTTTATCAAAACCCTTGACTCACTTTTCTAAACTCACATTACTCATTACTTTCACACACACATACTATTCATCTTCTCCAAAACCTTCATTTCTTCCTCACTTCAACAATGGCGTCTTCATCAACAAACACCGCTTTCACCGTCCTGGCCGCCTCGAACGTTGATTTTGGGATACACGATGGCAAAATTGCCTTGAACAATTGTGTAGCTCTCTTGGAACACAACAATTCACTCTACCAACCATTGTTCTCCTTCCTAAAAAACTCCACCATTTTTGAAGCCATAACCAGAGTACCTTCCACATGCTACCACCAATATTTGAAGGAGTTCTGGTATAGCGCCGAAGTTGATCAAACCTCTTCACATATCACCTTAAACCTTTCCACACATCCCCAGCCTCTCACTTTTGATCTTCATACCTTTGCCAAAGTTATTGGACTTCCAGTCAATGAAGGCATGTCCGCTGTGCCTGCCAGCGCCACGGTAAAGAAGGCTTTGGCTACCCTTCGTCCTCATAACGACAATGATAAACCCTTCACCACACAAGGTTTCCAGAACAAATCCCTGATCAAAGTGAACTACTTTTCACCTATTTAGAGGACGCTAATGTTATACATTGTGAAATGTCTGGGTGGAAACCAGGGGTCTCATGATCAACTTAATGGAGCCCAGCAAGCAATTGCTTACAACTTAATTTGGGGGCAAGATATAGGGATCGCTCATATACTTTACTCTGACCTCATTGCTAAGCTAGAAAACAAAGGGAAGAAGAACAGACTGGCCACCATCTACTACACAAGATATCTCTCTCTTCTCTTAGAAGATATGCTGGGTGAAGGCTACACAAATGATGAACTTATCTCCTTCTCTCCTTATCACATCACTGCTACATCACTAAAGACTCCTTTGGAAGACGAAGTGCCTCTCAGCAGGCACATGATGTAGGTCGCTGGGCTACTAGTTGCAGATGGAGAGCCCTTGATCCCTCACAATGAGGTGAATGCTGAAAGAGCAACTGACAAGTCTCTGTTAAAGACCTATGTGCAGTCTTCTTCTCAGCCCAAGGTGCCCAAGGAAAAGAAAAAGAAGAGGAAAGACATCCCCCTTTCCTCTGAAACCCCTTCTGTTAATCCTTCCAAGTCCAAGAAGACTAAGAAGAACCCATTCCCTTCTCTGGAGGATGTGGTTGAAGAGCCTACCGCTGACAAACAACCTGAGTCTAGCGTCTCCCAGTCAGCAAAGACGACTAAGAACCTTCTCAACGCTGATATCTCTCAGGTATTAGTTTGCCATTTTATTCTCTTGGAGGTTCACATACAATCACTCTCAACATTATGTAGAAGAGAGTGATGAAGTCTTAGGGTTTGCCTCAACCCATAGAGTGTCTGTGTCAGCACCTAGAACTCTTAAGATTATTTGTACACTCTGTCTTAACATAAGGATATGATTCATTTGTGCTCATAACGCACCCCGATGATCCTTCACCTTCTGGACTGTGCTCTTGTCCATACCAACTTGAGCATGCTATAGGTCCCGACCTAGAGTCTCTGCACTTCACGCGGTCTCTGGGTCCCCTCATTTGAAAAGAGTCCCAAAGAATTTATTCTTTTGGGGGGACTGAATAATCACCCTTAGTCTTCCTAGGGGCAGCGATAAAAGGCGACCATTACCTTCAAATAATTCACAACTAAAAGAGTCCCAAAGAATTTATTCTTTTGGGGGGGACTGAATAATCACCCTCAATCTTCCTAGGGGCAGGGATAAATGGCGACCTTTAACTTCCATGAATTCACAACTAAAAGAGTCCCAAGGAGCAATCCTTCAGGGGGAGCTGGATAATCACACCCAGCTATCCTAGGGGCAGCGAACGGCGACCATTCATCACATAATTTTCACAACTCAAAAGAGTCCCAAGGAGTAATCCTTATGGGGGAGCTAGATAATCACACCCAGCTATCCTAGGGGCAGCGAATGGCGACCCTTCAACATAACTATTTCACACTTAAAAGAGTCCCAAGGAGAAATCCTTAGGGGGGGGGGGGGGCTGGATAATCATACCCAGCTTTCATAGGGGCAGCGAATGGTGATCTATAACTTCATAATTTTTCACAATTGGTTACTAACAAATGTCATAACAGGCTCATAATCTTCATGAAGAACAGCAGAATGATGATGCCTATTCTATTGCTGGTGATGAAAATGCTGAAGCCCCCCACATAGATCTTGATGCCATGTCAGACATTGACTCCATGCCAGAGGATGAGGTCTTCATTATTGAAGAGGACTTGACCATTTCAGATTATGCTGATATGGATGCTGATGATGACCAAGTTACATCAGAGTTGAAACCCATCTCCTTCCCATCAATGCCCAATGTGCAAGAACTGGCTGCTAAGCGGCTATTGGACCAGAGGCTCTATAAACCAACCCCAGTTCCCTTCCCAACCTTACCAAATGTCATGGAACTAGGGTCCAAGCAACACTTAGAACATTTACAAAAACGCAAGCCTGTCCATGTTCCTCGAATGAAAGATGTTCAGGAACTCGCTGTTGAGGTTCTCTGGGTTAAGAGGGGTGACATCAACAAAACCAAGCCCAAAGTCACAAATGATGTCATCCTCTCTGAATTACAAACACTAACCCATGCTGCTGAGGAACTCACCACCACACTAGAGACTTCACTAACTTCATCTGTAGAGTCCTATATGACTGCCTTACTTCCGCAACTACTAGGAAATGCCTTGCAAGCTCACCTCCCAGCTGTTCTAGACCAGAGCCTCCAGCAATACATACCATCTGTCCTCACATCAGCTGTCAAAGCAAATGTTGCAGCTATTGCTAAGGCGTCTGAGCCTTCAAGAAAACTTCTTCAAGAGCTGTTGCAAGAGGAACTTAAAGAGATCTGCTTATTTGTTCATCAAGAATTCGTTAAGTTCCTCAAGCCTGGATCAGGCACAGCTACTGCCGGCGCTATGCCTGAGGGGGAGAATTCAGCAACCTCCACCTATGAAGAAGAAGAAGACACTGATCAACCTAAGGGGGAGCAATCACTTAAACCTTCATCAGGGATTCCTACACCAAAACCTCTCAGATCCTTCAACCCCAGCACTGATGCATTAAAGGACAAGGGAAAAGGAATTGCTATTAAACAACCTAAAATAACCCTGCACTCCCTCCAAGAAGAAGGCGGATCTACAGCCAAGCTCTCCAAACACTCTGACCTGAACAAATTCAAGAGCGCTGATGAACCACCACTTACCCCAGAGCAGGCAAAGGCTCAAATCTTGGAACACCAAAGGCTGGCAAACATCAGAGCAACTGAACTCAAGAGCAAAGAAGCTCTAAAAAACTCTCTCCTGCTGTAAAGGAAGCTCAGCTGGTTAAGCTCAAAGAACTAGAGGTTAAAAGGAGCAACCTTCAAAAGGAATATGAAAGACTTGTAAACCAGAGAGCTGAACCTGGTCAAATCACCAAGTATGCATGTTACACTGACAAAGACAAAAGAGTGGTGATGACCCTTTACAGAGAGAACCAACTAACCAACTACAAAGTCTTTAGTGACTTTAAACTCAGAGATCTGGGCCTCTCTGAATGGTTAGAAATGCTGTCTCTTGCCCAAAAGAAGACTGGGCCTGGTGCTGCCCAAATGATGAAAAACATTCAAGCAAAGCTAAATTGGGTAAGAGACACGACAAAGAAGCTGAAGGTACCTCTGCCTCCTCAACTTTCACAACAACAACCTTCTCAAGGACAAAGGAAAAGAAAAACCCAAATAGGGCATCTGGTGGAGAAGTTGGTCACTGAAAACATTGTTGTTGATGGGATACACATAAACTTGGTTCTGCCCAAAGAGATCACTAAACCAGTAGGGGGCTAAGTATACTCAGAACCAGAGACAGGTATGGTCTTTATGAATGGTAATTGTGAGTATTGCTTTCAGCGGATGAATGAACTACATCTGGCATCAACCATCCAGCTTATCAGACTCAAACAGGGCATCCTAAGGAACTGCAAAACAGTTGAGGATTTTGAGTTTGAAGTTGAGCTTGTCATCAACTCCGGGAGTGACAAAGTTGAAGCCCAGAGAATCTGTGATCAAGGCCTCGATCGCTGAAGAACCTTTTTACTTTTTGTTTATGTTTACACCTCTGGGTGTTCTTGTAATAGACTAGGTTCTTTATGTTTAATAAAACTCTAAGGTATGTTTGTTAAATTATGTGTAAGAAGAAGCTGTGTACTCACTTACAATAATTTTAGACTTAGTATAATTTATAAACAAATAGGGGGAGATTGTTGGGCCAATCAAAGTTTTAGCTATGGCCCAGTCTAGATTTGTTTAATTAGACTAAGTGTTTGCTGATCGCTGAGAGGACTAGCGACAGAGACTAGACCAGTGGAAGGCAAAGCCTCAGCTGGCACACCAGGAACATTCAATTCAAAGACAACGTCAGAGAAGTCGAAGACAATCTGAAGTCATACTCACCAGCAATTATGGATAGCTGGGATGTTGAAGGAATGTACTGGTGTTCAAGGATCTCTGAGTTGACAACACTCAGATATCACTTAAGAACCCTAGAAGTCTGTGATAAGCAAAGCTTATCCAATCCTTTATAGTTTAGGCGGGGGAATCTACCGAGTGTTTTGAGCGGGACAAAACAAGAGATTCAAGATAAAGCCTAGTACGACCTAGTGGGACAAAAGGTGAACAGTTGGTAGAACTGTTCTCCTAAAGTTGTTTAAAGGTATGTCTCGATTTGGACATGCATTTAATACGTTGTACTCTTCCATTCAGAAGGTGACACGTATCAACTACTCCCACTAAGGAAGCAACCTCGTACACTATAAATAGGAGTGAGAAAGAAGAATTAAATCAACCCTTATGCTTGGATAATTTATCTAAGTTCTTTCTCACCTTAGAACCACTGAGCCCTCAGCTGTCTACCAGCGTCTCATTGGTTCCCTTGTAAACTTGAGTCTCGAATCTAGTTTACTTGTTTCTAGGGTTCATATCTTGTTGTCATTCAACGAGTGTATTCATAGCACTTTGTAATACTTTGTTTATAATACTTAATAAAGCATTACGCGTTTGAAAAGTATTTCATTGTGTTTCGTGGTTACAAGAGTTATAGTTTATCAACAATTGTCATATTAAGGGACTTTCATTATCCTCCTTGGCTATGTAACCTCCTAGGATGTGATTCGCGACAAGCCGTGAGTCCATATAAGCCTCAAGGTTGCGGACTCCCATCCTAGCGGCTATTTTTAAACCCGCAATCAATGCTTCATATTCTGCCTCATTATTAGTAGTTGTGAACAAACGCAGGGCGTAGGTAAACTCCATTCCTTCCAGATTCGTGAGAATGAGGCCAACTCCTGACCCGTTCGTGCACGAAGATCTGTCAGTAAACAAAACCCATGGTTCTGCTGGAACTTCCTCTTGTTTTACCATTGGTACGTCCTCCTCTGGCTTCTCGATTAGGAAATCTGCCAAGATTTGGCCCTTGACCGTTGTCCTTGGTCTATAGGAGATGTTATGCTCTCCAAGTAGAATGCTCCACTTCTGTAGCCTCCCGGCCACATCTGGCTTGGAGATGATTTGTTTTATTGGCTGATCAGTGATAACCACAATTGGGTGCGCCTGGAAGTACCGACGTAACCTTTTCGTGGCGTATACCAACGACAAAACCAACTTCTCCATAGAGGAATAGTTTAACTCCGGCCCTTGTAATGTTCTACTTATGAAGTAAACCGGAGTCTGGACTGCATCCCTATCTGTCATGAGTACTGCGCTTATTGCTCCGTGTCTAGCAGACAGATACATGATGAGCTCTTCCTTAGGTCGGGGAGCCACTAGCATGGGAAGAGCTGCAAGGTGCTGCTTAAGCTGCTCAAAGGCTTCCTCTGCCTCCTTCGTCCAACGGAAATCTCCTTTCTTTATGCACTTCTTAACTGTCTTAAATAGAGGTAGTGATTTCTCCGCGGACTTCGACAAGAACCTGTTTAGCCCGACCAGCTTTCCATTTAGTGATTGTACCTCTTTTTGTGTCCGAGGGGATGGTAACTATACTACCGCTTCCGTCTTTTCCGGACAAGGCTTGATGCCGTTTGGATCAATCATATATCCAAGGAACATCCCTTCAGTTGCCCCAAACGTGTACTTTTTTGGATTCAGTTTCATGTTGATTCTCCTCAACGTGTCGAACGTCTCCTGGATGTCACGGAGAAGTGCTTCCTCCGTATGAATCTTGATGACTAGATCGTCAACGTAGACCTCAAGGTTGCGGCCTATCTGGGAATCGAAGGCTTTATCAACAAGTCGCTGATATGTCGGTCCGGCGTTCTTTAGTCCGAACGGCATTTTTGTGTAACAATATACGCCCTGACTAGTGTGAAACGCCTTCTTCTCCTCATGTTCTTCTGCCATCTGGATCTGATGGTATCCTTTGTACGCATCTAAAAACACTTGAAAGGGTATCCACATAAGGATTCCACCTTCCAATAAATTTCTGGTAGCGGATAGCAGTCTTGCGGACAAGCTTTGTTCAAGTCCGTGAAGTCCACACACATGCACCAACTCCCGTCATGCTTCTTGACCATGACTGGGTTGGATAGCCACTTGTGGTAGTATACCTCACGCATAATTCCTGCGTCTACTAATTTCCGTACCTCATCCAGTATTACCTGGCTGTGCTCTGGTGCTTGACCACGCTTCTTTTGTTTAACAGGAGGATATCCCTGGCGAATTTGAAGTTTATGTTCTGCTATCGAACGCGGCACACTTGTCATATGCTTAGGCTCCCATGCGAATACATCCAGGTTTGCTTTTAGGAGAGAACACATGGCCCTCTTGCCGTTATCCGAGAGCGTTCCCTCTATGGAGACCTCTTGTTCCGGGTAATTGGGATGGATTGCCACCTTCCAATTGGGGGGGGGGGTGGTGATCCTTACTTAATGGGAACAGGCTGGACTGGTGTTGTCACGGCGTGGCATTCAGATGCTGGCACGCTTGAATTGTAAATAGTAACAATTCCCCCTTCAACAGGGAACTTAATCATGCCGTGAGCCGTGGACAGAACTGCCCGTATGGCCAGGATGCCTTGTCTTCCAATAATCCCATTGTATGAAGAGTGTGAGCGTATCACCATAAAGTTCATCCACGCCGTGGTGGAATGTTCTTCGTTTCCAATGGTTACTAGCAAACACAGTTGTCCTATTGGCCAGATAGTGTCTCCACTAAAGCCAATGAGTGGCAACGTGGCCGGTACTAATTGGCTTCTTATCTCTGGTCGTAGCTGTACGAAACAGTGTTCGTAGAGTATTTCCGCCGATGACCCTCCATCCACATACATACGGCGAACGTTGTGGGTTCCAATGCTTACCTCAACCGTGAGAGGTGCATCGGCCACGTCGCTTGCCGTAATGGGAGGGAATGAGATTTCTCTGCTGCGTGAAATTTTTTGACTAATTTTCTGCTTTGTGCGGCGCTGCCAAGATTAGATCATATATATAGTCGAAGGTTTTTCCTTTTGGGGATCCTTCTTGTCGTTCTTTTTGTTATTCTTTCCATCCTTCCAATCCTTGACCAAATGTTTGAGTTTGCCTGACTTGATCAGTGACTCAATGTGCTTTTTGAGCTGGATGCATTCCTTCGTGCCGTGGCCCTTGTCGTTGTGGAATTCCCAGAAGCAATTTCCTTGACAGCGGTCCACCGGAGTCGTCATCGGGGGAGGCCTTGGGAAGTTCGCCCCCTCTGTCAACAAGATGTCCCAGTATGTCATCTTTAGAGGGGTGAATTTGTCATCCGACCGCCCTCCTTTATTCTGACTCTTGTAGTCCGAGCCCCTTCCATTGCCTTGGTTGCTTTGACCACCCAACTGCCTCCTTGGTTGGTCGTTCGATCGATAGTTGTGGTTTCCCTTTGTAGGATAGGCCACGGCTACCGCCGTTTCTCCTTCCACAAAGTTCCTGACCCTTTCCATGAGGTCGTCATACTTCTCTGATCGCTTGTCATTGAGGCGCCTAATTAATTCCTTGTCCGTTATGACATGCATATAATCAGAAATTTTTAGGAGCTCGGGCATTGTCTTTGTGCGCGTGCACTCGTCATTAAAACCTTCCGTGAAATCCTCCGTAGACTCTCTGGGCCGTTTCTTGACAGTTGCCAATGAGACAAGATCTCTATTATACTTCTTTCACTGAGTATAATTGTTTTTGAACGCAGTACGCAACTCACTGAAGCTATCAATGCTTCGGGGAGGTAACCCCTCAAACCAGTCACGGGCGTTGCCAATCAAGGTCGAATTGAACATCTGGCACCATATAGGCATTGGCCATCGTTCGATCTTCGCCTGCGTGTCAAATATCTTTAGGTGATCATCCAGATCACCAGATCCATCATAGGTTTTGACGCATGTTGGCATACGACGCTTCTTATCCTCGGAGTAGTTCCGTGTGCGGAGGGTGAAGGGATCCTCCCTAGGATCACACAATGGGCGGGAGAGGTCTTCCCCCTCTACCTCACGATAGTAAGGGCCATCGTAGTATCCCTCATCATCCGATGGTGGTGGAGGAGTATACCTAGGTCGGCGATGTTTAGGGGGATGGTCATCCGAATCCGACCCTGAGGGGCCGGGAGAAGGGGGCGGTGCTACACTTCTCGGCTGAGGACCCCTTTTGTGAGAAGAGATAGGAGCCTTCTTCCCACTATCCATCCTATCCCAAACGCTGGTACGGCGATTGTTCCTGGTGGATTCCAACACCGGGATTTCGACAGAGCCGTCGGACCTATCTCCTTCCTCACGAGATTGTAGTAGTTCCTGCATAACGCGATCCCCTATGCGCTCGAACACATTCCAGGGTCGCGAGTTTTCCTCCAAGTGGTTTCTCTCTTGTGGACGCGCCTTCCTCTTCTTTTGAGTTTGAGGAGAGGCTCCGGATACGGCCCTGCCAAAGTTGAGCCTAGATTGGAGGTTCCTACCTAGGCTTAACCTTGACGCGATACCCGGGATGATCCTCTCAAAGTTTGGCGTGAGAACAGGAGCGAGGTCTTAGTCACTAAGTGGTTCCACTTCTACTTCTTCCTCGATTGATGGCCTGCGTGGCTCCTTGTTAGGGGCATTAGGCGCACTCCCTGGATCAGGGTTATCCATGGCCATGGTTGGTGGTGGGGTATTAGCGGACGTGCCTGTCCCACCCAAAGACTGAAAAACGTTTCGGTTATTCGGTCCACCTGTTTGGCTGCCAGGGGACTGGTTAGGGATGAGTATCCCATCCCCCGTGGACTTCCGATTCGCAAGATTCGTGTTCCTGGGATTCCCTTGCGGATGTCCCTTCGTCATCGAAAGAGATCAAGATGAAACTTGTTCTTAGCTTAGTGTTTAGGTCCCACGGATGGCGCCAACTTGTTGATACAAAAGTTGGATGATCCTTGCTAGACCCGAATTAGGCTTAATTCGGGTTGGCTGGGCTCCGGCTCTTGCACCAAGTGAATAGTCTTGCTGAGATCCTGCACACTAAAGCAACACACGTTAGGCTTACCGTGGGAATGTATCCCACGATTAGACTCCAGCGTGAGAGTAAGTAATCGGTTAGGGTTAAGAATCGGATGTGAGGTTTAGAGTATGGAGAATGTAATACCTTTGTGGAACCCTTGGGGGTTCCTTATATAGGCAGTGAAACCCTAATGGACTCACTGTTTACTTCGGACCCAAGCATAAGATAATCACCATAATTAGCTTGATTGTTATCTTCTAATTATGGTGAGTGTATATCCTATTCTTTGAGGCAAATCTCAATCCTGATAGGATTGTGCTTTTGTCTAACCCTGTTCCGGCCATGCCGGGTCGTGGGCCGCATATATCTTTATGCGGCCACTATTCATCCAAGCCCATAAGCTGAGATAACATTAATCCAACCCACTCGTGATGGGCCGGACACGGGTAGTACCCTTGGGCCGGGTTCATGACCCGGCTGGGGACTATACGTCATCAACAATCTTGATTCATTTTAGCGCACCTTGTCCGTTTAAGCAATTCTTGTTTTCATTTTATCTCTTAATTTTTCTCCGTATTGAAAGGTCATTGTTTTATGTGACAATCCTCAAATTTCACTTATGTGTTATAAGCTATAACTGTCTCAGTATGAAAATTTGGCTAGAAATTTTTGCTTTATGTATCTTACTTGGTAAGATGAACTGCTTCCCACAACCTGAACTGCCATTACAACATATTCCTATATGTTGTCAACACAATGTATATATCAAGTCTAAGATCTAAAAGTGATCTAATAAGTTCAATATTGATAAGAACATCTCACATATAACTATGATGTCCTAAATTCTCTTAGAAACCCTAGAATCCCTATAAATGAGTTGAAGAATGGTTAACTATGAATGGAGAATACATACGAATAAGTCATTATGGATTATAAACAAGTTGTAAACTGTACATTGAAGATATAACAATACCTAAGAATGGTAAGAACAAACTATACAAAGCTAAGTACAAATAATTGTACATAATAGTCTAAATCACCACCTAGAAACCCTTGGTAAATAATATTTCAAGCAATGTAATTACATAATATCTATGTACAAGTATCAAAAACAATATACTAATTATAATCTAGCATATAAAGGAAATTTAATTGCTCACAAAATACTAATATTCACTAATCCAAAGCTAAGTACAAGTTAAGACGTAGTAACCAAGATTAGCATATAAAATCCATTATACATTGAATTAGAGTCTAATATTTTTCCATAAATTATAAAACTCAACTATATATCATATTAAGAATATACATTTATTTCAAGTTAAGTTACAAGTTGGTAAATCATAAGATACAAGTTATCAAAGCATAGGATCTTAAGCTCCCATAATTATCCCTAGAATATGATTAACCTATACAAACCCTTAAACTAAGAATGTAGAATCCCTAGAAGTTATAAACATACTATATAAGCCCTATAATAAGTGTTTATAAAGGTACAAACACTAATTACCCAAGATAGAAAGTCATTAGGATTAATGACCTAAAAACCCTTAAATTAAGAAATCTACATAGAATCACTACCTAGTCTTTTTGGACAAGTCTATAAATATTTATAAGACTTCATTAAGGTTATAAGATTATGTTAAGACAATGTAAAAGTACCCTAATGCACAAGGTACAAGATTTCAATGCATGTCTTGTAAATTAGGTCAAAATGGGTATTTTCACCCTTTAGACATGTTTACTTAGAATAACTTAATAAAACCAATTTAGGGACTTCATGAACTTACTGAGGACAATGTAGGATGTATATATTGAGTTTACATCAGTAGCTAGTTGAAGGATAATCACTTTTACTAAGCTTTAACCTTAGATCATTAGGAAACCCTAATCCACATAAGTATACTTCCCATTTTCACATCAAACCTTTGTTAAACTTCAAACCAAGGACCCAAATCTCTTATATAGAATTTCTAAACCCTAATTAAGCCTTAATCATTCACTAATCACTTTACTAAGTCCTTACTCACCAAAAACCCAAACCATAAGTTATAAGCCCTAAAATTGAACCTGGTTTTACTATTTCCCTCCAAAACTCGTTTTAAACTCTTTCCCTTCATTCCAAATTCGAATAACAGATATTTCAAGTATCCATAGATATTTTAGGATGTCTACAAGCAGGTGGGTAAGCTCCTTGTGTGCTACACATCTTCATTCTTATCCTAACCTTGCCAAAATCCATTTATAGCCACATACCTTAGATATTTTGTTCCTAGAGTCTACAAACTTGAATAGACCTTTCCTAGCCTCCCTTAGTCAGTACTATATCCATCTTACACGTTTCAAGGCTTTTATTGGAGGCTAAGTGTTGAAATGGGTATAAATAGGGGCGAAGACACAGTTTACACTTGCACCCTGTTTTCTCTTAATCTCCTACCCATTCTACATTTCCACTTCTATATATATCCTAGGACATGTCCCAAGACCAGAAACCAGGTCTAGTAGATAGCCATTGAAGCTCTTGAAGCTTTGATAGCAAGTAATGTTCATAAGAAGTCATTAGGAGCCATTTTGGAGCATCCTAGGTAATTTCTATGTCAGCTATGCTTTGATCTTATTATAATGAATTATTAGAGTTGTTATTAATGCCAAAATAATGTTAGACAGATAATCTAAAAGAAACTAAGTCATTTCATCATTTTAAATGGAAGTTATAAGCTAAAATGTCTTAAAACCCTAGTTTTGTAATTTACATAAAATAATAAGCAAAAATCTATTTCAAAAGCCATAATTCTGGATAAATGTTGTTATTATGATTATAAACTTGTTTTGAAACTTTGTTTTAAAATCCTAGATCATTTGGTCCATTTTAAGGTTGTTATGTGATTTTTACAAGTGTAGGAACTAAAACTGTCATTTTTGAAACTATTTAACATTTTGGGCCAAAAGTGTCATTTTGTGAAAGTTAAATATATAAGAATAAATATTGGAAAATTTAAGGTCATAAGGTTAGATATTGAGGGTTTAAAATGCAAATACTAAAACTATATACTTTAAGGGTTAAAAGTGTAATTATACCAAAGTATAACTATAAGGGCTATTTTTGCTAATTTTGAAACTAAAGAAGATTAATTATGAATATGAGGAAGTAATCAATGTATCATGTTAGTAGGGAGCTTTGTACAAAGATTTTCCATCTCGATATTATGTTCTGACTGAGTGGTTGTGTTTACGATTTAAAGTGCCCTCGCTCCTCAAAAGTTTATAGAATAGATTCTAAGTATGATGGCCCGAACAATGGCGCTAGAATTACAACCAAATATTAATGAAAGAATATATAACCAACACTTAACAATATTGAACTAAAAATCAAAGACTTGATACTATACACAATGTATTAATCCAGGTTTGTGTGAGATCAAGATGTTGTTTTTAAGACCAAGTTATGGTTTGTATGATCAAGCTATTTATCTGTGAATGAAATATAGCTGATTATAGCTCTGATTCTATGCACATAAGGTGAGTTCATAGTCCCACTTTTACTGTTTTATAATGTTTTCTAAACCCTGTGGGAGGGGATATATGCTACTTAATAAAGAAATGTGAATTGTTTTTAACATATGATTTTTAGAATATCGTGAGTTCATAGCCTCACTTTTAATGCTTTCTAAATGATTTGAAAACACGTGAGAGGATATATGCTAAAACTAGAATACATATGTTTTTAAATTGTTTTGACAATATGACTTTTAAATATAATATCGTAAGTTCATAGCCTCACTTTTAAATGCTTTATAAATGATTTAAAAACCCATGAGAGGGATATATGCTAAAACTGGAATACAAGTGCTTTTAAAATTGTATGGTATGATTATTGACACTATGTTTACTACTGCCAATAAGTCCCTTTTTAATCGTGAACCGCTAATCATATCTTGAAAATGAGCGCTAATATTTTGAATAGTACTATCTGGGGTTTGACATCCCCTATCGTCACTTAGTTTTATTTTTGTGCAAGTTACGTGTCTTTACGTGTTTATGTGCTAATTGGTGTGTATAGATTGTGGTTTGGATATCGTTTCGGGTACGTGCTACCTTGTGAGTGAAACGATGTATGATGATTTCATGTTCATGAGCTCACAATGTAGTGACTATGAAATGAGATGGTGTTGTTTAGTGGTTTTACGTATACGTATATGTGTTATAGAAAATCGTATTTTTACGGTTTAGGGTTTTGCATTTAGGGGTCTCGGAAGAGGTATTTAGTCACGGGAATAATTTACGAGATGGATTTAAGTCATATAGGACTTAGTTATATAGTTTATTTAATAATCTAAGAATTTTTATAAAACTGTATATTTTTACGTCTTTTATGGTATACGCGTAAAAACTGACTAGTTTTACGGTTTTGAGGTTTTGGAGGCTTTAGGAGCTGAAATAAATTAAGGTAAATTAAGGTAATATTAATAAGATATTAGTTAGTAATAAAATATAAAAAAATATGTGTAAGTCGGTTTTGGGACGCAAGGAAGAAAAAGAAACGGGGAAAAAAGGAAAAAAGGGAACCGGGCTTTTGTAATGGGCCAAGGACTTGTTAGGAAAGTATAGAAAGCCTTATTTTTATCAAAACACTTCATAAAATCCCTGGAGATCAAGTATGGGTCGACATCTATGGAGAAATTTAAGGTTCTTCATTAATTTTTCATCTTTCATAAATTGTAAGGTAAAACCTTTAATCCTCTTTTCAATTAAATTATTTTTAAAGCATTATTAATCAATACATGATGGATTTAGGGTTAGGTTTATTATAAGTTCTGTAACTTAAATGTAATAACATGTTTAGATTAATTAGGGTTAATGATTATACAAGATGTGGGTAATTAATTAGACTAATTGTGTTTAATTCGTTTTTAAAAACTGGACAGAATTTTAGGTCAATTGTTTTAATCATAACTAGAGTTCTACAAACTTTTAATTTTCTAATCTTATATTCCTGAAAAGGTAATTGAATTAGATTTCAAATTCAAGAAACTAGAATTGAATTGGAGATCGGGAAGTGGGTCAAAAATAGGTTACAACAGTCGGAGGTTAAAACAGTTTTGAAATTAGTCAGGTTTAATTTAATGTTTTAAGGTTGTTAGGGTACTTAGGAGTACAATTGGACTTTAAAACGAACATGATAGTTAGTTTATATGTTATATAAGATATCTGTAAGAGGGATAATCAATTGGGATAGTGGAAGACCCTCTGATCATAACAAACGTTTCATATGTTCAAAATCAATAATTTCTGGATAGGTAAAAGTATATATATATATATATATATATATATATATATATATATATATATATATATATATATATATATATATATGGAGGCATTAACAGTAGTAATATTTCGTTTTTAGTGTAGTTGTCTTCTCAGCTTGATTCGAATTGATACAATGTTTCTAAGCTCAACTTGATTGTTTTTGGTTAAAAGAAATTGATTGGTATTTATGTCTAATTGGCACAAAACAATTAAAAAGAGAAAAATATTATCTAGATATGTACTACGTATACATACTATGCTAAAAACACATTGCACATACTACAATTAAAGCACAAAGTACAAGTTCCTACAACAAGAAAATAACCAATTTGTAAAAATAACAAACTAACAAATGTTAACAAATTTTCTAACTAACTTCTTATAAAATTTTCTAACAAATTTTTACAAAAAATGAAAAAGGTAAATTTTATGAAAACTATTTTTTTATAAAAGTAAAAATACTAATTCTATAAAAGTAAAATTCAATTCTGTTATAAAATGAAATCAAATTTTAAATCTCATAACAATTGTTATTCGAATCTAAAATACTTCCTTACAAAAACTTAACTTTTTATTTAAACTAACTTTCTATCAAAAGTAAACTAATTGGTCCTAAATTTACTTGTATCAAAAGGCATTATACTAAAATGGGCCTACTTCTAAAATGATGTTACTATGCAATGTTCAACACTTGGTTATACATAATATTGTAACTAGCAACTGATTACATTCAGTAAAATAGATGCCTTAGCCCAATTCTTATCCTAACTGATCATGACCCAATAGAAATCTTACATATCCACTAGCACTAACGAATTATGAAGAACATATCAGTTAAACAAAACGTAACTTCCTAAGAGCTTAGAATTGACTTAAAAGGCAGGACTAAAAGCTTCTAAATCAATTACTACTGCGACTAATGCTGTCAAAACAAAATACCAAACACCAGTTAAGGAATAACAATGAGATCTACATTTATCTGATATTCCTATTGAATGAACAAGTAAAAAAAATAGATCAATGTGTAAACTAAAAGCAGATAACATGAACCATTAATCAAACGAACCAGATTACAAGCAATACTGCACTACAACTACCAATAACAAGTCTATACTAATATTTGCAGAATATAAAATGAGCTTAACCTACACTTCCAGGCCTAGTCCGCTGATGACGAAGCTCGGCGCTGAACCGGCTTAGAAGCTGATCTCTACAACGACAAACATCTTCTATCCACTATTCTAATGAACAGTAACTCTCGAACAAAACCTGCAAAGTCAAACAAAATACGAATACCAAATATAACCTATCTATGTTAGCTGCCTTCCAAAACCAGCCGCTGTGAACATGAGAGCTTCTCTACTGAACTGAACACGAATCACAACCGAAACTGAAACTAATCTGCTATGGTTAACAGCAAAACTGAATACTATCGTCTGATCTCAATTTCTACAGTCTTAATCGAAACTTACTTGATCATTGATACTTACTAACTAAACCAATTTCTAACTGATTCCATTAACTATTTATCCATCTAACTGATTTCTATCAGAAAATTTTATATAACAAAAAACCTTTTAATAGACTTCTAAAATCTGATGAACAGTAATCCAAAAAACATCATCTTTATTTAGTAAACTTTTTAAATCTAACTAAGAAATCACCATTCTATCAACCCTATCAATATATGAACAGTAACTCGAACGTGAATATGGACTTTACTCGCTAACAATGACTTTAACTATCATACATACCTAAAGATCACAATATATTGAAATCTCATAAGCAAGAGAAAAGATGAACCGTAACAATAGTGAAATAGAAGTTGGGATTAAGAGAGATTTAACAGGATAACAAAAAGCTTGAAGATGAAAAGAACTTTCATTAATGGAAGAACTCAAAGAATTTGTTACAACTATTTTAACCGAAAACAAGAATACTATAACAGAATAACAGAATTAGTTTCAATGGACTAACTATCTACTCCTAAAAACTAATCTACTGTGTGTATTCTACTCCTAAGCTAACCGTCTTGAATGAGAGGGTCTTCCGGTATTTATAGGCGATTGAGAGTGGAATCGAGGTGCTGATGACGCGTTTCTTCCAATCAGGAGTAGACACGTGGAAAATACGAGGATTGAAATTCGTTCTTCAAGTTCATCACATTTGGGGCTTTCTTCGTCTTCATTCCTTGATCAAATTAATTCGTACCTTCTTGTAGAGGAGAAGGAGATGAGTGTTTTTGCTGTTATACTCTTTGGCTGAAACCCCATGTCTCATCCTTGAATCGTGATTGCAGGTTTTGGAGATAGAAAAGATGAAGTCGGCTGTTATCCTCATTCTCTCTCTTCATGTTTGGAGAAGATGCGTGTTTTGTGTGTTTGACCGAACCTTGGTCAAATTGACCAAGTAAATAAAATATCTTGCCATCAATTTCCTTTTTGGTCCCTTCTTTTTTTACTCTTTCCAAATGGTATAAAAACTTTGAGCAAATCTATCTTTCATCCTTCATCTTATGAAACTTGCAAGTTAAGCCCTCCATCTTGGTGAATAATGGCAAATATGGTCCTTGAAAGCATCTTTCGTCTTTTTCTTCGTCTTTTGATCAAATAAGTCCTTGAAAACGCATGTTTTCTCATAAATGTATCTTTTAACCTGAAAAACACATGAAACACAAATACACGCGTAATTCTGATATTTTACAGTTTAATATTATGCATTTGACAGTGTTTTGAGTGGTTTTAGGATCATTATTGATGAGTGTTTTCACACTTATCAACTCCCCTCCACTTGACCATTGCCATGTCCTCATGCAATGCAGCATTTTAAAGCACCAAGTTACACTTTCCTCATAATTAACCAACCTTGGCCATTTTATGATTTAATAAACTAAACTATACTACATGATGAATGGTTTTGAATATTTACAATGCAATGCAAAGAAAACAATTCTATTTATATATTTTTATATTTTTTTTCATAAATGGTTTTGATGGAAATAACTCATAAAGAATTCAATGACTTTGATTAGGGCTTTGGTACCATGGACATTTATCACCCTCAAGTTTCACTTTCCTCATACCAAGCTTAAAAATGGGATCATTGTATTCACAAGTAAAAAGTGCATCAACTTATTCATGACAATTAAATGTGGAACCGGTTATTATTTGAGCAAATTGCTTGAAGGCAAATTTGTCATTATTCAAGCGTGAAGTATAAGAAATGTAAAATCCAAAAATAAGGAAGCACGGTTTTAATCCTAAGTAATCCTCTCATCCATTACTTGAAAAACCGCTCACAATTAATACAAGTCCGTTTTAAGAGTAATAAGTCATTCGCCTTATGTGTAAAATCCTCATGTCATGCTTTCATAAGTAGCTACACACTCGCTAAGGAAAGAAAAATAAAACTCACGCAATAATTTACATCCGCCATCTTTTTGAGACTTTGGATCTTCAATCCCGCAACCCGTCAAGGTAATATTGGATTGGAGCAATCTATTGAATCCCCGCAACCCGTCAAGGTAATATTGGAACTCAATAGTCACTATAATTAACACCACACTGCCCCTCTTGGGAGTCTTGCATTATTTTTTTCTTTTCTTTTTCTTTTTCTTCTTTTTTTTTTCTAGCCACTCATTTTTTTTTCATAAGCCGCTCTTATTTTTCTTTATTCCTCACAAAGAAATTTGAAAAGAAGAAAAGGAAAAACACCCGCTAAGTATGGAGCATGACATAAGCCTAGTACACATAAAACGTGCTAACTTAGAATCTTAAGACGTACTCATATCAACCATAAATGATTAGCCAAAAATGCATAAGAGATTACAAACCAATTAAAACCGTACTTGATTATTTATTAACAATTATATACATGCGAAGAAATTAGAGGTTAAGAAGAGAAGGGTTTAGCCACAAGTAATTGCCATGAAGTCTATCTAGCCCTTTTACACTTGCTTCAACTCTATCATTTCCCATTCTCCACAAATTTAAAATTTCAAATAATGAAATTGGTGGATGCTTAGCCTAATAGACCAATGAAGGACTACATGGTTAAGGATACTAGCTAGAGAATGCTAAAATTAGCAAACTCGGGTTGAGTCAAAATATCCATGGCGGGCCTAATATGTCAAAGAAGTCTAAACTTGTTAAAACCATGTTTTATTATATTTTTTTTTCCTTTTATATATTTTTGATGAAAAACAAAAGAAAAGATATATACAATGCAAATGTGATATGCAAAATGAAAAATGATTGATGCAAAAATTATGAATGCATATTTTTGGTGGCCAAAGTAGATCAAAAATTTGAAAAATGTTTAAAAAATTAATTTTCCCAATTATCATGAAAGTAAGGCAATGGTCTAGGTAAGGTCACTTCGATAGAAGTCTCCCCTACACTTAAGATAAACATTGTCCTCAATGTTTAAGAGTATTGGAGTGAACTCCCCTACACTTATGACATTGATTACTTTGCTTAATTCAAGCTAAGGAAGAGACAACTAAAGGGTATTCATTTTAAGCACAAATGTTTTGAATATCACAATAGCAAAAAACTAATCGAAGTGAACCAGATACACGGGCCTCCTCCATAAGCTCCAAGCATGAAATGAGAGAGAGCAGCCCTTGAAACAAACACGAAAAGACAAAGAAAGGCACCCCTCCACTTCAACTCGACTATAACATCCTTTTAATTAAACCTAACCTATTGAAAATCTACTCTACGTTTTCTAACCTAGTTATTCAATGCTTGAGTTTTTCTAACCCTAAGTCGCTAGCTCGACTCGGCCCCGAATTAAGTTGTCCTTGGGGAAACCATCATGGAGACTAAAGAATATCCACTTTGAAGCACATCTCACATGATACACTCAAACTTAGCACGTTGCCATTTACTATAAGATTTACAATATCCGCCTCGATAAATGGAACGGTCCAACGTGTCTCAAGTTTGTCCAACATACGAAATCTCTCAAATATGAAGCACCCCAGGATCAAATACATAGTTTCCATCTCTACATTTGAACAACTCCAAAGTAAGTAGCATCACCAAAGTAAGCTCATACAAGAAGCCCAGATCAATCGAAATCACACTCTTAAGTGGAGTAGATGAAAACCAATTTTTTCCAAATATACGTATCCCAGGTTAAAAAATCTTTCCCTTCATGGGAAAATAAGAAGATGAACTCGTATCAACCATATAAGATTCCCCCTTAGTAATCAAAGCATCATGAGACAACGAAGGTGTAGGTATCAAAACATTCATAACTATTATGTCCATGTTAGGCTCATCATCATCATCATCAAAAGGTGGGTAATCTTCCATAGAAGGCATAGCGAAAGGAGGATCAAGATCAATAGTGTCTTGTGGATGAGGTGTAGGCTCTATGTTCCCAAAAAGCAATGTAGTAATAAGACGAACCTCCTCTTCCAAATTAGAAACACTATCGTCAACCTCTATATCAAAATGTGCAAGAGTATCCTCTATGGTGGCATCAATCTCCATAAAAGAGTCCATATCAAAGGTTTTGAGTTCTAAAGGTGCCTTAGATGAAAAAGTATCAATCTCTAAGAGGAAAGGATCTTCATCAATAACCAACTTCAAGGGTGGGAGGGTGGGAACATAAGGCTCAAAAGGAGGTGTATTAATGAGAGAATCACTCAAAGGGATGATATGATCATGAAAATCAATAGGTGTATCCTCAAAAACCAGTGAAGGATGATCAATTAAGGGTTCTTCTTCTATAGACTCATTATTAGGTTCTTCACACTCCTCAAAAAGTGGGTTATCAAAACATGTCTCAAAAAGAGGATTTGAATGTATCACAAAATCACTTAGAGGAATAGGTGAAGGAGTCATAGAAGAAATGGAGTCATCATCATCAGAAGTAAAAGACTCATCACTATCATAAGGATCATCAAAGGTTTCATCACAAGAATCATAAAGTGGTAGAGGAGAAGGATCCACTTTTGCTATAGGAGCAAACTCTTCATCCAAATTAGGAATGTTATCTTGACAAGACAAATCATCGGATGATATAGCATAAGACGCGTCACTAGAATCACAATTTTCATCCTCTATTTGTGGAAAGTCTTTCACAAACTCTTCCTCAATCTCATTATCCCTTTCTTTAAACAATTCATCAAGATCAAAGTCACCAAAATCACTAGTAGTAGCATGAAGGTCAATATGGGATGAAATCTCAATGTGATCATGAGGAGAAGAGGTATCAACACAAAGCTCATCACATGGTTCATTGGAAACCCTCTCAAGCTCTCTTTGGATTGGGATAAGGTTCTCAACACTAGAAACGGTTAATTCATCCAAATCGGTGTTTGTATTAGTTCTAAGAGGCTCGTCCCCCATGGTTAAAGAGTCGGTGGGTTCCACGTGAGGTAAAGGTGATGAAGATGTGTCATCATTAAGTGCCATACAAATCGGAGGATCGTCATCATCATCATAAAATAATGGATAAGGACTACATGTAGCAAAATATGAGTCTATTATGCCTTCATCTTCTACTTTTTTGTCTTTTGCTAAGAGCAAAGTAAGTAACTCTTGCTGAAGTTGACGATATTTAATATTCAACTCGTCACAAATATCCTCTTTATTAAATAGTTTCATCTTCACGATATTACAAAGAGATACCATCTCTCCTGTTATCCGCAGATTCTCCTTTTCGATTTTCTCAAAGCTCATGGTTTTTATGCGTTCACGTTCCTTTTTATCAATCTTAACGAGTAAATCATCTAAATCTTTCTTGAGGGACTGAGATGAATTGTTCACCGATTTTCTATAAATGTCACCAAGTTTCTCGATATTAAACCGTTTGTTCCTTACATCATCCTCAAGAAACTTAATTTCTTCCCTTAACCATCGAGATTCTTCTCTCATTTCTTCGATACTCATCTCTCTCATACGTGTAAAAGCCTTTAATCTATATCCAGCATTTCTTCCTTGTTGCTCGATTAGAAAAGAAAGCTCATTGAGATCACTAAGAGCATAAGAAGGCGGATTCCTTGGTCGACAATCATAACCATAATGGGGTTCTTTTCCACAAAACTCACATGAATAAGTCGAAGAATAGGGTGGAGGTGGATTTCCATAATTAGGTGAATTATAGGTTTGAAAAGAGTCTTGATTATGAAAATTCTCATGATTGTAACCTTGAAAATTCCCTTCATTTTGAAAACCCTCATAATGTGAAAATCCTTGATTTTGAAAAGTATCTTGATTATAGCATGGAAAATTTTCATCATTATTTTGAAAGCCTTCATTGTTTGAAAATCCTTGATTATGACAGGTTTCTTGATTATAGCCTTGAAAATTATCATCATTTTGAAAACCTTCATAATTGAAAAATCCTCGGTTTTGGTATGGCTCATTAAAGGTTTGATCATGAAAGGATGGTGGAGGTTGTGATGAAAAACCGGAATATCCCATATAGTCATTACAAGTATAGTCCATTTGAGTGTTAGGTTGAAAATTAGGGTTCTCGGTTCCATTATAAGCATATCCCTCCCCATAATAGCCATTATTTTGATCACATAAATAAGTATCGTGTGGACCACCACAAGTCGAACAAGACGAATAATTAGCGTTGGCGGATTGTTGTTGCAAAATCTCCAACATGGAACGAGTATCCATGTGTATCAAGGTGGCCGAATGTATATACAAGTATAATGACGTTTAAAAGCTTCCTCAGGGAAGGAAGTAATACACCAAAGGTGGTATGTTTACACGTGTGCGAGTACACGTGTAAGTAAACACGAGGAATGAGGGAGTAGCCCTCGGTCGACTTTGAAGAGAAAAGGATGATCCTCTTCGAGGTTCGATATAAAATATCCACAAGAAAACATATATATAATTACTACTTGGGTGCAAGACCCCCAATAAAGCCCTCCTTCTTAGAATACGCACTAGTGAACGGGGGGTTAGGTGGCGCGAAGCACTTAAGTACCTATTGACCCTTAGATGGCATTTTATAGCACATCGCCTTTCTATTCACTTTGTAGTTTGTATTCTTCGAATTATTGCCTATTGGAAGTATTTATCTATTCTTGCTTAATTAAATTGGATCGATACGCGTGTCAAGGACCGGAACGCCCCTCAACACGGTGTATTGCCTCGGCAATACTTATGGAGAATATGTATCTTGGTTGTTCGTATATGTATACGTATTTACATATAATAATATATCAAAAATATTTTTTGTATTTATTTGTTTTTTTACGAAAAATACTATATGTATGTAAAAAAAAACGATGAAAACGATATAATATATATTTTTGGGTGTAATCTTTTAGGAAAAAGATTACTTTTCGGATTTTTTATTTTTTTGGTTCAATTCTTTAGGAAAAGAATTGATTTTTGTGGTTTTTTATTTTTTTTTATTTTTATCTTTTTGATTTTTTTAATGTTTTTGATTATAATACGTAAAAATAACGTTCACAAAGTGAACGGATCCCAAAATCCAATCGTCTCACTCGAAATCGTTAATCTTCACGAAAAGAACCGGCAGCGGCGCCATTTAATATTTCGTTTTTAGTGTAGTTGTCTTCTCAGCTCGATTCGAATTGATACAACGTTTCTAAGCTCAACTTGATTGTTTTTGGTTAAAAGAAATTGATTGGTATTTATGTCTAATTGGCACAAAACAATTAAAAAGAGAAAAATATTATCTAGATATGTACTACGTATACATACTATGCTAAAAACACATTGCACATACTACAATTAAAGCACAAAGTACAAGTTCCTACAACAAGAAAATAACCAATTTGTAAAAATAACAAACTAACAAATGTTAACAAATTTTCTAACTAACTTCTTATAAAATTTTCTAACAAATTTTTACAAAAAATGAAAAAGGTAAATTTTATGAAAACTATTTTTTTATAAAAGTAAAAATACTAATTCTATAAAAGTAAAATTCAATTCTGTTATAAAATGAAATCAAATTTTAAATCTCATAACAATTGTTATTCGAATCTCAAATACTTCCTTACAAAAACTTAACTTTTTATTTAAACTAACTTTCTATCAAAAGTAAACTAATTGGTCCTAAATTTACTTGTATCAAAAGGCATTATACTAAAATGGGCCTACTTCTAAAATGATGTTACTATGCAATGTTTAACACTTGGTGATACATAATATTGTAACTAGCAACTGATTACATTCAGTAAAATAGATGCCTTAGCCCAATTCTTATCCTAACTGATCATGACCCAATAGAAATCTTACATATCCACTAGCACTAACGAATTGTGAAGAACATATCAGTTAAACAAAACGTAACTTCCTAAGAGCTTAGAATTGACTTAAAAGGCAGGACTAAAAGCTTCTAAATCAATTACTACTGCGACTAATGCTGTCAAAACAAAATACCAAACACCAGTTAAGGAATAACAATGAGATCTACATTTATCTGATATTCCTATTGAATGAACAAGTAAAAAAAATAGATCAATGTGTAAACTAAAAGCAGATAACATGAACCATTAGTCAAACGAACCAGATTACAAGCAATACTGCACTACAACTACCAATAACAAGTCTATACTAATATTTGCAGAATATAAAATGAGCTTAACCTACACTTCCAGGCCTAGTCCGCTGATGACGAAGCTCGGCGCTGAACCGGCTTAGAAGCTGATCTCTACAACGACAAACATCTTCTATCCACTATTCTAGTGAACAGTAACTCTCGAAAAAAACCTGCAAAGTCAAACAAAATACGAATACCAAATATAACCTATCTATGTTAGCTGCCTTCCGAAACCAGCCGCTGTGAACATGAGAGCTTCTCTACTGAACTGAACACGAATCACAACCGAAACTGAAACTAATCTGCTATGGTTAACAGCAAAACTGAATACTACCGTCTGATCTCAATTTCTACAGTCTTAATCGAAACTTACTTGATCATTGATACTTACTAACTAAACCAATTTCTAACTGATTCCATTAACTATTTATCCATCTAACTGATTTCTATCAGAAAATTTTATATAACAAAAAACCTTTTAATAGACTTCTAAATCTGATGAACAGTAATCCAAAAAACATCATCTTTATTTAGTAAACTTTTTAAATCTAACTAAGAAATCACCATTCTATCAACCCTATCAATATATGAACAGTAACTCGAACGTGAATATGGACTTTACTCGCTAACAATGACTTTAACTATCATACATACCTAAAGATCACAATATATTGAAATCTCATAAGCAAGAGAAAAGATGAACCGTAACAATAGTGAAATAGAAGTTGGGATTAAGAGAGATTTAACAGGATAACAAAAAGCTTGAAGATGAAAAGAACTTTCATTAATGGAAGAACTCAAAGAATTTGTTATAACTATTTTAACCGAAAACAAGAATACTATAACAGAATAACAGAATTAGTTTCAATGGACTAACTATCTACTCCTAAAAACTAATCTACTGTGTGTATTCTACTCCTAAGCTAACCGTCTTGAATGAGAGGGTCTTCCGGTATTTATAGGCGATTGAGAGTGGAATCGAGGTGCTGATGACGCGTTTCTTCCAATCAGGAGTAGACACGTGGAAAATACGAGGATTGAAATTCGTTCTTCAAGTTCATCACATTTGGGGCTTTCTTCGTCTTCATTCCTTGATCAAATTAATTAGTACCTTCTTGTAGAGGAGAAGGAGATGAGTGTTTTTGCTGTTATACTCTTTGGCTGAAACCCCATGTCTCATCCTTGAATCGTGATTGCAGGTTTTGGAGATAGAAAAGATGAAGTCGGCTGTTATCCTCATTCTCTCTCTTCATGTTTGGAGAAGATGCGTGTTTTGTGTGTTTGACCGAACCTTGGTCAAATTGACCAAGTAAATAAAATATCTTGCCATCAATTTCCTTTTTGGTCCCTTCTTTTTTTACTCTTTCCAAATGGTATAAAAACTTTGAGCAAATCTATCTTTCATCCTTCATCTTATGAAACTTGCAAGTTAAGCCCTCCATCTTGGTGAATAATGGCAAATATGGTCCTTGAAAGCATCTTTCGTCTTTTTCTTCGTCTTTTGATCAAATAAGTCCTTGAAAACGCATGTTTGCTCATAAATGTATCTTTTAACCTGAAAAATACATGAAACACAAATACACGCGTAATTCTGATATTTTACAGTTTAATATTATGCATTTGACAGTGTTTTGAGTGGTTTTAGGATCATTATTGATGAGTGTTTTCACACTTATCAAGTAGCTTTAAGGTTGAGGCCAAATGGGAGAGATAGCTAAAACATGTAAGGGCATAGGGTTTCTTTTACAGGGCATGTTATTTTGGTTAAGGGGGTGTTCGACCCATAGTTTGAAGTATGAAAAACGGGTCTGTTTGTTAACGGGGCGAGTTATGAACTAAATTAAGTTAAAGTTTTTATAGAGGGATGTAATGAGATGCATATGGCATATAAATGAGGTTAAGTTGTAGGAGAAGGTTAGATATTCATCATAGATTGATGAGCCATTTTGGTATGTGGTTCATGTCTTGATTGTATATGTTTGTGTCTTTAGATTTTTGCTAGAGCACAGGTACTTGGAGAAGCCCGTTCAGGTGAGTTTCATAGTCCCATGTCTTTTTATGATTTGATTTCCAGATGGGATGGAAGAGACACTGTATGGTTTTGTAAATAATGCAGTGAATGTTTTTATAGTTTGTGATGGACTTGTGTGTACACTTATGTGATTAACTGCTATGTGATTCTTGATTGTGTTTATGATTTTGATCGGGGGACGCGTACCGTCTCAGTTATTGTGGTTTGACTTAGTACCAAAGGGATGTTGACAAGGCGGGGCCTTGGGATTGGTTCATAGGTGTATGAGCGCTTATGGGACCATGGTTATTGGTAAGGCTTGGAGCCTTGGAATTGTGGTTATTGGTAAGGCTTGGAGCCTTGGATTTGTGGTGATTGGTTAATCTTGAATGCTAGTTTTTAATACATAATTGTAGCATATTGTCCATGTGTTCTTTTGCTAATGGTTGTTATTCACAACTTATACGAGTGACTAGCTGGGAGGCTTATGATTGCATTGGAGAACCCCCTTCCTCTTAGTCTTTACTTATGTTTAAATAAGTGATACTTTATAGACACCTATATGTTTGTTATTTGTTAATTGTATGTCTTTGGTAAAAGGTAGACCTGTTACCTACTTACCTAGACGCCTGCATTGTTTGTGATATCTTCATGACATTGTGTCATCATTTATGATATTTCCATTTCATTTAGTTATCTCTATAGACACGCTATTATTGTGATGATATCCATACGTCGCGTCCCATATTCTGCCATGGTGGGGTGTGATGAGACTGCTTTTATACATAGTCTCATCGTCTAAAATGGGCTTAAAATGCATTAAATATCATTAAAAATGCCAAATATATGCTCGTGTTTGTTGCTTGTGTATTTTAGGTAAGGATATTGAGGAAAAGACAAAAAGATCACAAGAATCAGCCAATAACGAACAGGGGAAACGAAGCCGCACAATGAACCGGACCCGAATCATGATTTTCCTATCAAGTCCTTGAAGTTTGAAGATTTGGCAACTTTGGTCCCTTTACTTTGGAAGATTTGTCATATTATACCCTTGTGAACACTCAAATTACACATTGGGTCCCTAATATTTCAAGTATATACATTATTGGCCCTTGGAATATAGTCAAATTACATTGGAAGTCCTTGTGATAAACTTTGAAAAACCTTTGTGCCGTTTTTGACAACTCAGCCAAACTTTTTACAAATGAAAAAAGAGTTTTTGGCTATTTAATGGGAAGTATAAATGTGAAAAGACTTGGGGGGCTGTTTTTGCCCAAACAAACAAACACACAACCACCAATCACCTACTGCCACGTCACCACCCCACCACTCACGTCCCACCACCTCATCACTCTCCTCCACGTATGACTCCCACTCACCCATCTTCTTAATAACTTAATTAGTTATTAATTCCCACCAAAACACATATTTAAACTTATTTTCCCCAAATCAGATTAACCATCCCAACATAAACCCTAATTTCGCCCAGGATCAATTAGGCACAAACCAAAGGGGTGTTCCCCTATTTTATCCAGATTAGCAATTGACCTTGGCTTAAACACAACCCCACACCCAGATTCCCTTCACACTACCCCTGGGTCCCCCACGTGGCTTCCCCTGCCCCGTCTCTTTCACACAAAACCCTATATGGAGACAAGATCAACAGCCCATATTCAAGCTTGCTCCCAAAGCTATCATGAACGTCCAAGATCATCTTACAAGCTGGAACATCAACATCACTTCACAAGATGCCACAAGACCATTTCAAAATCAGTTGACCAAAGGACTTTATGGGAATTTCAAGGATTAGGGTTTTGCCATTATAATATTTTATTCATTTAGACTAGAAGCTTCTGTTTAGTAGTATAAATAGGGGTCGACTTGTGACCTCTATTCTTGTTCCAGATTTTTGCTAAAAAATATTGTAATCCCTTTTTAATCTATAAAAGTTGGTATTTTGTGTTAAAAGTAATTCCTTTTTATATTTAAAAGTTGGTATTGTTATTAGCATAATCTGAGTTCCATTTATCCAAACTGTTTTTGAGTTCAAAGTTTTTCACATATAATCCACTTTTCAAAATGGTTGAAAAATTGGTATTTTGTTAAAAATTTGTTCCAAAGTTCTGTAAAGGAGGTTTTTGATTAAGTTTATGGTTTCAAGAAGTTTTGTTATAAGGTTTTGAATGAAAGAAAAAAAAAAGTCTTAAGAAAAGAGAAAGAAAAGTCAGTTGGTTTATTGTTGTGTTTCTGTTCACGTTTGTTCATCTCAGCAGGTTTGGGAAGCTTGAGCTTGTTTTGCTAGCTCATAAGCTCAATCAATCCAAGGCATGGATGTATGCCTTGGAGGTTTGTCTAAATCCCTTTTATAATTTGCTCTTTTTCTTTTTCTGCCATGAAACTGATTTGATTGATTGTTTCCTGTTCTATTTGGTTTAAAAAGGTTGTTTTATGCATGATTAGATTATTTAGACTCAAGGTGGTTAAGTTTTGAATAGATTTTGTGTGTTTAAAGTGAAATCAGGTTTTAAGGGGGTGTTTGGATTAGGGTTTTAACTGAGAATTGTGAGAGTTTTTGGTATGAAATCTGTTTAGACAAACTTCTTATGTTAGTGGTAGGTTGTTTTTACCATTGGCTTTCAGTATTGTTAGGTTTTTAAAAAGAATTGCATGTGTTATTATTGGTTGATATAGCTTTAATCAGAAAGTCCCATTTTTGTTTGATTTGTAGTATAACTTGCATTGAAAGCTTGTTAACTGTTAGAATATAGGTCAAGTTAGGATTGCATTTAGCTTATATTTGATTTGGTCAAGTTTTGTGCTAATTGTGAGCAGTTGAAATTCATATTTGTGCCAAGTAGTTCAGTTCACTGTTCACAGATCTCTATATAGCTTAATCAGTAACTTCTTTGGTCCTGTGTGTGTTATTTTTGTGAAAAAGTTGGTGTTTTTCTTGTTTTTTTGACTCCCCACAACCCAACTGGTTGTGGGGGTGCCCTTGTATCCAAGAAAAATCAAGAAACCAAAAAGTTATAAGCTAAAAACCATGCAGACCAAAATTTATAACTAGTAGTGGGAACTGAGTTCCCCCTGCTAGTGTTAAAGTTCCCACTACTATACAAGCAGACAAAAAGCATGCACATGTTACTTTCAGGTTTTAAGTTTTTTTGTCTTTAGTTACTTTAAACAAGAATTAGGACTTGAAACCAGTTTCATATTTTTTCTTATTTAATTTTTGATTTTTTAGTTTAATTTAATTTTCAATTACTGTTCATCTGGTATTTTTTAGATTAAATAGCTATTTTAATTAACTTTTTAACTTTCTGTTTTTGTCTTTTAGTGGTAAAATTAAATATTTTTCATTTTTAAAATTTTTCTTAGATTTAGAAAACGATTTTAAGATTTTTAGTTTAAAAAGTTTTTACTATTCACTTTTTAATTAATTTTTATAATTAATTTCGTTTAATTAAGGTTTTATTTATTAACTGTTTTGTCTTTTAGTGCAAAATTTTAGTTTTTTCAAACTTTTTCATTTTTCTACTGTTCTTTAGTATAATTTAGGATTTTTAAAATTGTCAAATTATTT
Source organism: Glebionis coronaria (assembly GCA_025667525.1). Classification (NCBI taxonomy): domain Eukaryota; kingdom Viridiplantae; phylum Streptophyta; class Magnoliopsida; order Asterales; family Asteraceae; genus Glebionis; species Glebionis coronaria. The sequence continues at coordinate 289,108,718 of CM046881.1, read as the reverse complement.
TTGGCATTATTTTATTATTTTTTTTATGATTATTTTGGTTTAAAAATAGTTTTTAGTGATTTAAAAATAGAAAAATAGTTTTTAAAATTTAGGAAAAATACTTTTTAGTCTTTAAATAATATAAGTGAGTTATTTGTTCAATAAAATAATATTTTGGACATTTTGGTAATTATATTTAATTTTAGGGCTTTAATTAGCATTTAAAAATGAATATTTAATTAATAAAAGGTTTTAAAATATCTTTGTTGGATTTTTATTCTTATTTATATTATTTTAGACTTAGTTTTAACTTTTAATTAATTTTTAGGTTTAATTTTTTAATTTGGTGCTTTTTACGGTTTTACGTGAACGACCTTTTCGTCTTAGTGTAATCCGTCATCGTAACCGCCATTCTCTTCTTACCCCATTTCTATTTTCTTTTCTCATAACAATAAAATCACAAAGATAATCATTTCATTACACAACGCACTAACCTCCTTGAGAACGAACTCACTTTAGGGTCATTTGCACACGGTTTTCATAAATCGTCGTGCTTACCATATTTTTGCTCTCTTTTCCTAAAGAGTAGTAAAACCACTACATCATTTTGGCGCCGCTTCCGGGGAGGTGTGTTGTGTTTTGATTTGAACAATTGTTGTTTTTATATAGCCATAATAGTATTTGTATTAGTAGCACTCTACTAATACGTATTATCGTTTTTCGTTTTTTTTTTGTGAATACTATTACTATATTGTATACGTAGAACAGTAAATACACAAGTACTCCAAATACGTGAGAAATCACAACCTTGACTTGGGATATCATTACCCAATTATTGTATTCGAATCTCAAACCAAAGAAAAAGGCAAAAATAGATAAATACTTTCGAGAAGCTCGATTTTGAAAAATACAAACTATAAGGTGGGTATAAGGCGGATATTATAAAATATATCCTAAGGAAAAAGGCTCTTAAGTGCTTCGCGGCCGGCTCGTTTCCCCGCTTGCTTGTGAGTATTTGATTTTGAGAGCTAATCGAGGGTTTTGCCGCCCAAAGTATTATTAAGTATCATATATATTTTCTTGGTTTCATTGATTAAACCCTCTTGAACGTTTTGGTGTTCCACCAACGTTCTAAAGTCATCGAAGGCGTTCACTTCACGTGATCGTTTTCATTCCTTGAGGCTTCTTTAATCAAGAGATTTGATTAAGGAGGAGATTTGTAGATTTTTGTCTACCTAATACAATTCCAAAATCCAAAAAAAGTAAAAACAATCAAAAATCCAAAAAAAATTGAAAAAGTTAAAAACACCAAAAAGAATCTTCTTTGCTCATCCCTACGTTGTACGTGACGTTTATGCTTACTCGTAATCAAGCAAGACGTGCACGTAAACGAAAAAACAAAAAGGAGGCAACACATACTCCTAATCTTTCTAGTGAAGAGACTCCAAGTGAGGAACCTATTGTAGAACAAGAAGCTATCATGGCTAATCGTACTATGATGGAGTTGCTTCAAGCACCCACCGAGGGTTTTGGAGAGGCCATTGTGATTCCCGCCATCCTTGCGGAGAACTTCGAGATCAAGACGGGTTTAATGTCTATGCTTCAAGCCAACAAGTTTCGCGGACACGAGAAAGACAACCCACATTATCACATTAGGCAATTTAATCGTCTCACCGCGACAAGCAAGTTTAAGGATGTACCACACGATGCCATTAAGATGATGTTGTTTCCATACTCGTTAGATGGACCCGCCAAGATATGGCTCGAGAAAGAACCCCCAAATTCGATTTTGACGTGGGGTGATCTCGTTTCAAAATTTGTGAATCAATTTTTTCCACCATCTAAAACAACACATTTGAAAAACGAGATTTCACGATTTACTCAAAGGTCTAATGAAAGTTTTTCAATGGCTTGGGAAAGGTTTAAAGAAATGTTACATGAATGTCCACACCATGATTTTTCCGAATTGCATCAAATTGACACTTTTTATAATGGGCTTAATGATCATGAACGAGATTACTTAAATGCCGCCGCGGGTGGTAATTTTTTGTGCAAAACGACCGAAGAGGCTTTAAAAATCATTGAGAATAGGTCTAAGGTTTAAAGCCCTCGTAACACACCAAGTGTTGCCAATTTGGGTTCGTCATCGTCTCGTAGCATTAATGCCTTGCAAGATGAAGCAAATGAGGAGAATCGGTTTTTCGATAGGTTTTCGACTCTTATGACTCATTGGAAAGCACAAGATGCTTTGAATTCCGCTTCGGTTAAGGCGGTTGCCAAGAGTTGTATTTCGTGTGGTGGAGCTCATGATTTTTCCGAGTGCATTACCGCGGATGGTAACACTTCGAATGCTTATGTAGCCACGGGAACTTATAACCAAAACGGTCAAGGTTCCCGCCAAAATCAAGCTCCACAAAATCAAAATGCTAACAACTATCGAAACAACAATCAAAGTGGTGCTTATCAAGGAAATCAATGTAACTACAACAAGGGTAATTATCAAAGTGGAAATGGGAAAATTTCAAACCAAAACCAAGACCGTGATTTTTAAACTACCACACAAGGTTTTCAAAATGATCACACCAAAAATCTTCAAGGAGAATTTTTGAATTATGCTAAAGCAAACGATGCTAAGTTTGATAATATGCAACGTGAAATGGTTAGCTTAAGATCCGAGTTGAAAAACGAGCTTAAAAAGCGAACTTGCTAATGAACTTAAGACTCATGCTAATAAAATGGAAGGAAATGTTCAACGTCTCCAACAAAATCAAAAAAAATAGAGCAAGGTCAACATGAGATTAAGCAAGAATTGTTAAAAGCGGATGCTAGGCAATCTAAGTTTGAAGACCGAATGGGAAAAATGTTTGAAGCTATCATGTGTAAACCTTCTTCTTCGGGTGGTCTTCCTAGTGATACCATCGTAAACCCGAAAGGAGAATTGAAGGTTATTACTACTCGTAGTGGTAAAACTTTCAAAGAACCCATTTCTCATCCAAGTACTTCTACGGAGAAGGAAATAGAGAAAGAACCCGAGGTGGTGGTAGAAAAGGAGCAAATTCTAAGCCCACGAAGTACCGCTCAAACCACACCTACGGTTGAACCAATACCAATAGTGGAACCCGAGATTCCAAGGCCGTTGCCTATGCCCCAACCCACACCACCCTTACCTTACCCTTCAAGACGAAACAAGGAAAAGGCACAAGAGCGAAATAATTATCAATTTGAACTTTTTATGAAAATGTTTCGTGACTTGCATTTTAATATAAGTTTTGCCGACGCCTTGGTCATGATGCCTCGATTTGCCGCGAATTTTAAAAGTATGTTGAATAACAAAGAGAAATTGCAAAAGTCGTCTAGTTCTTCATCGGTTTTTCTTAGCCGCATACCTCAAAAAGTCGGTGATCCCGGCAAGTTTTTAATCCCATGTGCTATACAAGATATGGAGGAATGCTACGCCTTGGCCGATCTTGGTGCTAGTATTAATTTGATGCCTCTTGAGATTTTTAAGTCGCTCAATCTTCCAAATCTCACTCCTTCAAGAATGTCAATCGAGATGGCCGATCATTCTACGATTCTAGCTTGTGGAGTAGCCGAGGACGTCTTCGTGAAAGTTGGAAAGTTCTACTATCCCGTAGACTTAATCGTTGTTGACATCCCCATCGATCCTAAAGTTCCTCTAATTTTAGGTCGATCATTTTTGGATACCTCGAGAGCACTTATCGATGTGCATGCTAGGAAAATCACTCTTCGTTTCAATGAGGAAGAACTCGTCATAAATGCAACTCAAAACTCCACACTTTCTCATGTGTACTCTACCACGTCTTTGAACAATGTTAGTCCCATCAAAAACATTTGTAAAAGGATTTCAAAAAGAGTTTTAGGAGTTGATGATAAAAACGATTTTCCGTCCCCTCCGTCGATGGAGGTTAAGAGTGTTAAGCCTACGAGTCCAATCACGAATGATTCTTCGGATGATGAATATGTTGATCCCGATGGGGAAGTTTTCTTTGTTGACAAACGTTTTGAGAACTTACCACCACCTAAACCAAAGCGGTTTTCAAATGTGAGAATTTTTAGTGTGACTAACATTGCTTTAGAAACACCAAATATTTTTGACATAATTAAGTCGGGTTTTCATAAGGAGAGTTTAAAAGATGAAAAAGGGAAAGATTTTAAATTGGATTTAAAAGATTTTTCTACAATGCTAACTCCGTCATCACCTCGTGTTTTGAGTGCTACAAGCTCGTCTTCTCCTTTTGACGATGCTTTGTGTGGACGTAGTGTGGGGGAAGCCCCTTATGTTCCCTTCCCTTTCTCCACCGAGGACGAGATATTCGATCCCGGAATTGCTTATAAAGGGAAATCTCGGTCTTCCACCGATTCAATAAATGGAAAATCTTTCTATTTGATTGGTGCGAGTTTACCTCGAGTAGCTCATGGTTTTTATGACTTACCCATTGTCCCACCCTTCTATTTCTTCTCATCTATTTTCTTTAAACCCTCTGGGTTTGTGTTGACACATGATGAAGTGGCGTTGATTTGTTTTTCCAATGAAAACGAGAACGCCATCTTCGATCCCGGTATTTTGCACCATCAAAGGACTTAGTCCTTAATACCGGTTGTTTTTTGGTCTTGTTTATCATGTAAGCCCCACTAAAAATTGACCATACCAAGATAATCCCTAAATGATCACATTTATGGGGATTCGAGTCGAGCTTTTGACTCGGTTATCAAAAACAAGGTGCCTCGTGGGGGAAACCCATGCTTATCCATGTACATATTATTGCTTTCTAGTTAGTTTAATGCGAGGGGATTTGTGCCCTTCCAACCTTTGTTCCGTGGTTGTTTGTGAATTGTGGTTTTTAGATCCTGATCTTCACGATTGGAGCCTCTCGTGTTCGTTTTATGGGAGCACTCGATCGTTTGCTTTGAAGACTTTCTCAATATCCAAATGATATATCCTTTGATGTTCTAACCTTAGGTTATTAGCACACTTCATAAACGGCTATTAATTTATTGGTTACACCCTTCCCATGCTAGATTAGGCATTCGACTACGTCTCTAGTATGGGGGTGTTTGCAACCCTAGACTCGAAACATTGAGGACAATATTTACCTTTAGTATGGGGGGGGGGGTGAATAGATACTTACCTTGCCAAACCTTCACGCTTTCCAAAGTTTATCTTTTTGTTGCAAAATAAGGCTAAAAATGGCCAAATTTTAAAATTTTTCTCATGTTTTATAAGTGTTTGAAGACAAGAATGTAGGTTTTCCGATGGCGAGAATAAGAGTAATTTTTGACTCGACCGTGCGTGTTGAGCACTTAGCTTTGATTCCTTAACTACACATTAGGCTAAGTCTCTTAAATGAGGACGGGAAATGATAGGGTTAATTATAAGTTACTATGCTAAACGTAGAGTACTCGTATTCTTTCAAAAACTCATGTGTTCTCGTTGTTTGCTTATCTCCCTTCGCATGTAAATATTTTTTGCTTAATAAATATTGACTTAGCGGTTTAGTTGGGATTGTTGGGTTTCTAGTCTTTTCTAGTAGCTTTCGTGTAATTAAATTGGGAAGACATTAAGGTATCGGCAGCGTCACGGTTTTGAAGTATTGGCACCCTAATAATCGAAAGCTTCACCCAATAATAAGATTTCAAGTGCTCGCCTAAATCTAGCAAACAATTTGAAGCCCCACAAGGCCGAAAAATCTATGCAAAAATTGAAAGTGAAACAAGCCTTAATCTTCGAAGCTTTAAAGATCCAAAATTCGCTTTAGCGTGAGGATATACGTCTTTGGCTAATAAAACCACCGATGAGGCGGATAATAAAAGGCAAGGCAAGACCGAAGTCATAATAAAAGCTTCATGGCGAAGTTTAATAAAAGATGGAGGTAAACCAAAGATAATAAGGCCCTTCCGTTAGGGGGCGTATAAAAGTCTTGGTAATAAGTCTCATGTTCAAAACCGTTATAAAACCGTGTTTATCGATTCTTCTTGTCATCTTAATTTTTAACATCGTTATCTATTGGGAGGGGTTATTGATTTGATGGTCTTGGTTACACCGTTAGGACTCTATTTTTAGACCTAAATATCTATTATCCCATAAGTCAAACAATGTATCCTCGTGAAACATTCAAGACAAAATAAAATATAAGAGATATACCTTAGGAATAATGGGAGGATAAGTACGTAATTAGGGCATATGAGTAGTGTTAGCATTACTAACTTATAATGACAATGATCTCGTTGCACGCTTGGCATGGGGGGTGAAAATCGAGGACGATGAAATTATTTTTAACGAAGCATTCACGTGTTCTTATTCTATGAACCTAAACGTCCCATTTTGCGATGAAAATCATACATTATGTCTACAACGCAAGTAGTAGCAATAGTAGTAGTGTAGCTAGTTTATCATTCAATAAAGTGAATAAAAATAAATTTTGGAGGTGCTACGATACTTTATTCTAGCATTGCGTGAGGGCACGGCAATGGTTTAGTATGGGGGAGTGATGAGACGGCTTTTATACATAGTCTCATCGTCCAAAATGGGCTTAAAATGCATTAAATATCATTAAAAATGCCAAATATATGCTCGTGTTTGTTGCTTGTGTATTTTAGGTACGGATATTGAGGAAAAGACAAAAAGATCACAAGAATCAGCCAATAACGAACACGGGAAACGAAGCCGCACAATGATCCGGACCCGAAACATGATTTTCCTATCAAGTCCTTGAAGTTTGAAGATTTGGCAACTTTGGTCCCTCTACTTTGGAAGATTTGTCATATTATACCCTTGTGAACACTCAAATTACACATTGGGTCCCTAATATTTCAAGTATATACATTATTGGCCCTTGGAATATAGTCAAATTACATTGGAAGTCCTTGTGATAAACTTTGAAAAACCTTTGTGCCGTTTTTGACAACTCAGCCAAACTTTTTACAAAGGAAAAAAATAGTTTTTGGCTATTTAATGGGAAGTATAAATGTGAAGAGACTTGGGGAGCTGTTTTTGCCCAAACAAACAAACACACCACCACCAATCACCTACTGCCACGTCACCACCCCACCACTCACGTCCCACCACCTCATCACTCTCCTCCACGTATGACTCCCACTCACCCATCTTCTTAATAACTTAATCAGTTATTAATTCCCACCAAAACACATATTTAAACTTATTTTTCCCCAAATCAGATTAACCATCCCAACATAAACCCTAATTTCGCCCAGGATCAATTAGGCACAAACCAAAGGGGGTTTCCCCCATTTTATCCAGATTAGCAATTGACCTTGGCTTAAACACAACCCCACACCCAGATTCCCTTCACACTACCCCTGGGTCCCCCACGTGGCTTCCCCTGCCCCGTCTCTTTCACACAAAACCCTATATGGAGACATGATCAACAACCCATATTCAAGCTTGCTCCCAAAGCTATCATGAACGTCCAAGATCATCTTACAAGCTGGAACATCAACATCACTTCATAAGATGCCACAAGACCATTTCAATATCAGTTGACCAAAGGACTTTATGGGAATTTCAAGGATTAGGGTTTTGCCATTATAATATTTTATTCATTTAGACTAGAACCTTCTGTTTAGTAGTATAAATAGGGGTCGACTTGTGACCTATATTCTTGTTCCAGATTTTTGCTAAAAATATTGTAATCCCTTTTTAATCTATAAAAGTTGGTATTTTGTGTTAAAAGTAATTCCTTTTTATATTTAAAAGTTGGTATTGTTATTAGCATAATCTGAGTTCCATTTATCCAAACTGTTTTTGAGTTCAAAGTTTTTCACATATAATCCACTTTTCAAAATGGTTGAAAAATTGGTATTTTGTTAAAAATTTGTTCCAAAGTTCTGTAAAGGAGGTTTTTGATTAAGTTTATGGTTTCAAGAAGTTTTGTTATAAGGTTTTGAAAGAAAGAAAAACAAAAGTCTTAAGAAAAGAGGAAGAAAAGTCAGTTGGTTTATTGTTGTGTTTCTGTTCACATTTGTTCATCTCAGCAGGTTTGGGAAGCTTGATCTTGTTTTGCTAGCTCATAAGCTCAATCAATCCAAGGCATGGATGTATGCCTTGGAGGTTTGTCTAAATCCCTTTTATAATTTGCTCTTTTTCTCTTTCTGCCATGAAATTGATTTGATTGATCGTTTCCTGTTCTATTTGGTTTAAAAAGGTTGTTTTATGCATGATTAGATTATTTAGACTCAAGGTGGTTAAGTTTTGAATAGATTTTGTGTGTTTAAAGTGAAATCAAGTTTTAAGGGGGTGTTTGGATTAGGGTTTTAACTGAGAATTGTGAGAGTTTTTGGTATGAAATCTGTTTAGACAAACTTCTTATGTTAGTGGTAGGTTGTTTTTACCATTGGCTTTCAGTATTGTTAGGTTTTTAAAAAGAATTGCATGTGTTATTATTGGTTAATATAGCTTTAATCAGAAAGTCCCATTTTTGTTTGATTTGTAGTATAACTTGCATTGAAAGCTTGTTAACTTTTAGAATATAGGTCAAGTTAGGATTGCATTTAGCTTATATTTGATTTGGTCAAGTTTCGTGCTAATTGTGAGCAGTTGAAATTTGTATTTGTGCCAAGTAGTTCAGTTCACTGTTCACAGATCTCTATATAGCTTAATCAGTAACTTCTTTGGTCCTTTGTGTGTTATTTTTGTGAAAAAGTTGGTGTTTTTCTTGTTTGTTTGACTCCCCACAACCCAACTGGTTGTGGGGGTGCCCTTGTATCCAAGAAAAATCAAGAAACCAAAAAGTTATAAGCAAAAAACCATGCAGACCAAAATTTATAACTAGCAGTGTGAACTGAGTTCCCCCTGCTAGTGTTAAAGTTCCCACTGCTATACAAGCAGACAAAAAGCATGCACATGTCACTTTTAGGTTTTAAGTTTTTTTGTCTTTAGTGACTTAAAACAAGAATTAGGACTTGAAACCAGTTTCATATTTTTTCTTATTTAATTTTTGATTTTTCAGTTTAATTTAATTTTCAGTTACTGTTCATCTGGTATTTTTTAGATTAAATAGCTATTTTAATTAACTTTTTAACTTTCTGTTTTTGTCTTTTAGTGGTCAAATTAAATATTTTTCAGTTTTAAAATTTTTATTAGATTTAGAAAAAGATTTTAAGATTTTTAATTTAAAAAGTTTTTACTGTTCACTTTTTAATTAATTTTTATAATTAATTTAGTTTAATTAAGGTTTTATTTATTAATTGTTTTGTCTTTTAGTGCAAAATTTTAGTTTTTTCAAACTTTTTCATTTTTCTACTGTTCTTTAGTATAATTTAGGATTTTTAAAATTGTCAAATTATTTTTGGCATTATTTTATTATTTTTTATGATTATTTTGGTTTAAAAATAGGTTTTAGTGATTTAAAAATAGAAAAATAGTTTTTAAAATTTTAGAAAAATACTTTTTAGTCTTTAAATAATATAAGTGAGTTATTTGTTCAATAAAAGAATATTTTGGACATTTTGTTAATTATATTTAATTTTAGGGCTTTAATTAGCATTTAAAATTGAATATTTAATTAATAAAAGGTTTTAAAATATCTTTGTTGGATTTTTATTCTTATTTATATTATTTTAGACTTAGTTTTAACTTTTAATTAATTTTTAGGTTTAATTCTTTTAATTTGGTGCTTTTTACGGTTTTACGTGAACGACCTTTTCGTCTTAGTGTAATCCGTCATCGTAACGTCATTCTCTTCTTACCCCATTTCTATTTTCTTTTCTTATAACAATAAAATCACAAAGATAATCATTTCATTACACAACGCACTAGCCTCCTTGAGAACGAACTCACTTTAGGGTCATTTGCACACGGTTTTCCTAAATCGTCGTGCTTACCCTATTTTTGCTCTCTTTTCCTAAAGAGTAGTAAAACCACTACATCATTTTGCTTGAAAGTGAATCAAGCCTTAATCTTCGAAGCTTTAAAGATCCAAATATCGCTTTAGCGTGAGGATATACGTCTTTGGCTAATAAAACCACCGATGAGGCGGATAATAAAAGGCAAGGCAAGACCGAAGTAATAATAAAAGCTTCATGGCGAAGTTGAATAAAAGATGGAGGTAAACCAAAGATAATAAGGCCCTTCCGTTAGGGGTTGTATAAAAGTCTTGGTAATAAGTCTCATGTTCAAAACTGTTATAAAACCGTGTTTATCGATTCTTCTTGTCAACTTAATTTTTTAACATCGTTGTCTATTGGGAGGGGTTATTGATTTGATGGTCTTGGTTACACCGTTAGGACTCTATTTTTAGACCTAAATCTCTATTATCGCATAAGTCAAACAATGTATCCTCGTGAAACATTCAAGACAAAATAAAATATAAGAGATACAACTTAGGAATAATGGGAGGATAAGTAAGTGATTAGGGCATATGAGTAGTGTTAGCATTACTAACTTATAATGACAATGATCTCGTTGCACGCTTGGCATGGAATTGGGGTGAAAATCTAGGACGATGAAATTATTTTTAACGAAGCATTCACGTGTTCTTATTCTATGAACCTAAACGTCCCATTTTGCGATGAAAATCATACATTATGTCTACAACGCAAGTAGTAGCAATAGTAGTAGTGTAGCTAGTTTATCATTCAATAAAGTGAATAAATATAAATTTTGGAGGTGCTACGATACTTTATTCTAGCATTGCGTGAGGGCACGGTAATGGTTTAGTATGGGGGAGTGATGAGACTGTTTTTATACATAGTCTCATCGTCCAAAATGGGCTTAAAATGCATTAAATATCATTAAAAATGCCAAATATATGCTCGTGTTTGTTGCTTGTGTATTTTAGGTACGGATATTGAGGAAAAGACAAAAAGATCACAAGAATCAGCCAATAACGAACACGGGAAACGAAGCCGCACAATGAACCGGACCCGAATCATGATTTTCCTATCAAGTCCTTGAAGTTTGAAGATTTGGCAACTTTGGTCCCTCTACTTTGGAAGAATTGTCATATTATACCCTTGTGAACACTCAAATTACACATTGGGTCCCTAATGTTTCAAATACATTATTGGCCCTTGGAATATAGTCAAATTACATTGGAAGTCCTTGTGATAAACTTTAAAAACCTTTGTGCCGTTTTTGACAACTCAGCCAAACTTTTTACAAAGGAAAAAAAAGAGTTTTTGGCTATTTAATGGGAAGTATAAATGTGAAGATACTTGGGGGACTGTTTTTGCCCAGACAAACAAACACACCACCACCAATCACCTACTGCCACGTCACCACCCCACCACTCACGTCCCACCACCTCATCACTCTCCTCCACGTATGACTCCCACTCACCCATCTTCTTAATAACTTAATCAGTTATTAATTCCCACCAAAACACATATTTAAACTTATTTTTTCCCAAACCAGATTAACCATCCCAACATAAACCCTAATTTCGCCCAGGATCAATTAGGCACAAACCAAAGGGGTTTTCACCCATTTTATCCAGATTAGCAATTGACCTTGGCTTAAACACAACCCCACACCCAGATTCCCTTCACACTACCCCTGGGTCCCCCACGTGGCTTCCCCTGCCCCGTCTCTTTCACACAAAACCCTATATGGAGACAAGATCAACAGCCCATATTCAAGCTTGCTCCCAAAGCTATCATGAACGTCCAAGATCATCTTACAATCTGGAACATCAACATCACTTCACAAGATGCCACAAGACCATTTCAAAATCAGTTGACCAAAGGACTTTATGGGAATTTCAAGGATTAGGGTTTTGCCATTATAATATTTTATTCATTTAGACTAGAAGCTTCTGTTTAGTAGTATAAATAGGGGTCGACTTGTGACCTCTATTTTTGTTCCAGATTTTTTCTCATTAAGTTGTAATGCTTTTTTAAATTAAATGAAAGTTGGTTTTTTTATTTAAATGTAATTCCTTTTCTTGTTTAAAAGTTGGTGTATTTATTTAAGAGTTAATCCGAGTTCCACAAAGTTAACGTTTGTTCAAGAATTTTTCAAGTAACTATTTTTTTTAAGCTTTTTCAAAACTTTTGGCCAAAGATCATGTGGAAATGAAAGTGGAAACTTGATTCTTGGCTTGGTGTTTTTGAAGTAGTTTTATTTTCAAAGGTTGTTTCAAAAAGGTTTAAGGTCTTCAAGGATTTTACACAAAATTCTTATATTTCTGTTTTTGGTGATACTTACTGTTGTAAAAGTTCACCATAAGCTGCTAACAACAGCTTATGGTAAACTTCTATAGCTTGTAGCTCTATCTTCTTGGTTTGGTGGTGATGTGCAGGAACAAGTAACAAGACCTCATCATACTCCATCCATTTCATTTTAATTTATTTGGTAAAGAAATTGTCACCCCTGGGTCTTTCCTTTAAGATTCCACCAACGGGGTTCTCTACATGTTCATGAGTTCTAAAAAGCTCTCAAAAGTCCAAATAGAAGGCACTCAGCCAAGGTAATCAAGGCTTGATCCCTATTTGTCATTTTTAAGCTTTTTATGTGATTAGGTGAATTTGCATGAGTCTGTGTTTTCATTGTTGTTTATGGTTTGTTTATGTTCATTTGATGTTTGTATGCATGCTAGAGGTGATCTTAATCAGTTTAGATAAGATTTGAAAGCATTTGGTGTGTTATTTTTGAGTTTTCTGATTTTAAGGTAGTGTTTGGATTTGGGTTTTAATTTGATTTGGTGACATAAATTGAGTTCAAAAATCTGTCCAACATATTCTGTGTAGGTTGGTTAGGAATTTTTAGTCATTAGTTACAGGTTTGGTGTGTTTTTAAATAGGTTTGTATGCTTAAGTGGTAAAACATGCTAGGAATTCAGTAATCTTCAAATCTGCCTGTTTTTGTTGAAATTTGCTCATCAAATCTTGGTAATTGTTAGAATATAGGTTGCACTAGGATTGTGAGTAGGTTTTTAGTGATTTGGCTAGGTTGTGTGCAAGTTATCAGCAGCCAAAACTCATCATTGTGCAATTTGAACAAGTTTACTGTTCATCAGATAGGGCAAAACCCCAACAGTCACTTGATTTGGCTTGTTTGTGTGATTTTTGTTAAGTGCTTGTGAGTTTTATTGTACTTACTGACTCCCTACACTCCACTGAGTGTAGGGGTGCCTCATTGTCCAAAGAAAAGCCCACAAGAGCTATCCTAAGCTCAAAAATCCATCAGACACGTTTTTTTACACTAACAGTGGGAACCAAGTTCCCCCTGCTAGCATATTTGTTACCCCTGCTCTACTACTGGACAAAACCTAGCAACATGTCACTATCAGTTACTTGATTTTTGTCTTTTGTGGGCAAAAATAGGAATTAGGCTTTGAAACAAGTTTCATTATTTTTCTTATTTTATTTTGATTTTTCAGTATAATTTATTTTTCTGTTACTGTTCATTTAGTATTTTTTTACATTAAATTGCAATTTTAATTAACTTTTTAACTTTCTGTTTTTGTCTTTTAGTGGTAAAACTAAATATTTTTTAGTTTTAAAATTTTTCTTATATTTAGAAAAAGATTTTAAGATTTTTAGTTTAAAAAGTTTTTACTGTTCACTTTTTAATTAATTTTTATAATTAATTTAGTTTAATTAAGGTTTTATTTATTAACTGTTTTGTCTTTTAGTGCAAAATTTTAGTTTTTTCAAACTTTTTCATTTTTTACTGTTATTTAGTATAATTTAGGATTTTTAAAATTGTCAAATTTTTTTTGGCATTATTTTATTATTTTTTTTATGATTATTTTGGTTTAAAAATAGTTTTTAGTGATTTAAAAATAGAAAAATAGTTTTTAAAATTTAAGAAAATACTTTTTAGTCTTTAAATAATATAAGTGAGTTATTTGTTTAATAAAATAATATTTTGGACATTTTGTTAATTATATTTAATTTTAGGGCTTTAATTAGCATTTAAAATTGAATATTTAATTAATAAAAGGTTTTAAAATATTTTTGTTGGATTTTTATTCTTATTTATATTATTTTAGACTTAGTTTTAACTTTTAATTAATTTTTAGGTTTAATTTTTTTAATTTGGTGCTTTTTACGGTTTTACGTGAACGACCTTTTCGTCTTAGTGTAATCCGCCATCGTAACCGTCATTCTCTTCTTACCCCATTTCTATTTTCTTTTCTCATAACAATAAAATCACAAAGATAATCATTTCATTACACAACGCACTAGCCTCCTTGAGAACGAATTCACTTTAGGGTCATTTGCACACGGTTTTCCTAAATCGTCGTGCTTACCCTATTTTTGCTCTCTTTTCCTAAAGAGTAGTAAAACCACTACATCAGGGTGTGACAGAATGGTATCAGAGACAATGGTTATAGAGAATTAAGTTTCCTAGTCTAGTAGCCTAGTCTATAGCTTAAGGATCCTTGCATATAGGCGTCATAGGAATATGTGTGTATGGTTTTGAATGTATTTTCTGAGTATTGTTGATTCGTTTTCTGTGAGTTTTAACTAGTATGGATTGAACTATATTCGTCCATGTGGATTTGCTAAATATGATCTGGTGGTCTAACATGGTGGAATATGGTAGAGGTAGCCATTGTTGAAAGAGAGAGAGAGAAGAGAGGTTGTGCGAAAAGAAAGAAAATGAAGTAAACTTGAAAATGAACACAAGCAACACCCCTCCTTGGAAACTAAGGAGGGGTATATATAGCCACACACACAACATAAACTATACAACGAACCTAGTCTATTCTAAACGTGTGTGACTATGATAACTAATGGGAATTCTTAAATGTCGTCACATAAAGTGAGTTTCCAACAATCTTCCCCCATGGGACGACGTGTAGAATTCCTTACAATATTCTTCCTAATAAGTGCAAAATGATTAAGAACAAGATCTTTCATGAAGCGTCCAATGCTGATGAAGTCTTCTGAGGCCTTCGTCTTCAAAACGACTCATCTTTAAAGTAACTTGTAGAAGAAATACTGTAACGGCACGAGCTAAGTAACCCATACACTTCTGGTTAAGGAGAAGCTTCTGAATTAGCTTCCCCCTAATTCATGCCACATAAACTTGATGTAGAAGCTTTTAAATAGCTTCCCCCTAATCCTACAATCCTCGTAAGCAACTTCAAAGCTTTCAATAAAGCTTAGAATGATTAAGCGCACAACGGAATCTAACAAGCAAATCCCATCATATAACATGATAACGTTGCTAAGAGGGATTGAAAGTTTGGGGCACACCAAGTAGATCAACAACTTCTCTTCTCACGCTTGAATAATTCTTCTGAATTTTTCTTCCCCCTGAGAGTTCAAGTTATGCATACCAGAAAGAATCAAGACTTTTCTTCCCCCACATAGTTGAAGAAAGTAAATCAATCCCAAGTATGAAGCTCAAATACTGAAGTGGACACTTTATCCCATTCATGAAGTTTACATCGTAACACCAGAGTCAATTAAGTCCCGGAAATGCACATATCTTCTTCCGAAGATGCACCAGAGTCAATTAAGTCCCGGGAATGCATTTAGGATAATGATGATGTTTAATTGCAACAATCAAACAATTAAACCTCGAATCAGTAGTGTACCGTTTAGAAATTGATAACGCCACGAGTTAAAACACTGATTTTCTCTGCGGCTATGACAAATGTCATCCCGGAATGTCTTCAAATCAAAAGAAGGTATGAAGTTCATCACGTGTACTCGTTGTGCATTCAATGTGTCTTCTTCTTCCCCCTTGATGGTTTCGAAACTCGGAACCATCAATAAATTGTACGCACATGAACCTGAAATCTCGTGAGAATAATACATAAGTTGAATTATATATTTTATGAAAATCAACTGTTGATCGAAAATCTCTTCTCATAAACTCTCCATGGCCACCTTTACCAACCCACGTGAAAGCAATTTGAAGTGACCACGGAAAGAATGAACCAGATTCATCAAACGTGAAACTGAATAAGAATCCTTTGATCTTGTGACTTAAGCTTGCACTATTGTTGAATGAAGAACGGTGGAGAAATCTCTAAGTACTCAATGCATCACTGAAGAAGTCTATAAGCATAACACCTCTTGAAATTATCCACGTCGACTAAGCGCGTGAGACTGAGTACAACAATGTAACCCCTTTAAGTGATAGTTATCCGAGTCATCAACCAACCGCCCCGAACCCGGAAACTAGATAAACAAGTCTTCATTCTAAGATTAAGCACGAGCAAGTTATCTTTCAAAGATAAAATAAATACACGCCTTCGAAAAATCCGTCTTCAACTTCACATAATTAATACCCGGTCAATCAAATCCGTAGCCACTAAAAATATTGCCAATTTTTTCTTCGGTCTCGTTAAATAATTTTTGTCACTTTGTCATGTCTTTTTGTCTCGTCACTTTGTCATCACTTTGTCACAGTGAATCCCGAATCCCGAATATATTACCATTAACCAACAAATCCATAGTTAACCATTTACCAAAATACTTTGGCCAAATAAAAATTTGACACAAAAATGAATTTCGTGTATCAAATCAAATTTGTCACAATGTCGTTTAAAACAAAATTGTATCTTGCAGTGTAACGATTTCATGGTCTTGATAGGCCCACTTTTTAGATTATAATGGCAAATGGCAATCATTTAGGATTCTGACTCATTATAAAGTGAAATAATGCCAACGCATCTCTTTTATCACCGGCCCAAGAAGAAGTACCCAATCTTATTACTTTGGAGTATAAAGATAGAGGTCCTAATCTTTAGGTCATTACCATAACCCTTAATATCTCATCACATAGTATTATCCGCCTCTTTCTTTACACTCAATACTCAGCCTCCATTTTATTTTTCATCCAAATCTTCTCGTTTCATCCGCCACTTACCATACCATCTCCAAACAAACTTCATCTCATCTCAACAGCCACCAAGCTCACTTTCTTCATAAAAAAAATATAGATCACATCTCCTGTCGATTCCTTGTGATTGATAACCAGATCAAAAGTACCAAGAAGTCAAAAATCAAGCCTCATTAGTCTTCAAGATCCATAATCAAAGGGTCTCGGGTAGGTTAATTGTTATTGCATGTTGTTGATTTAGTTCGTGTGTATTGAGTCGGTTCTCGAATTAAAGAAAACATGAGCCAAACTTTTTAGACTGAGTTCTGTTTCTTTAGATTCGTATTTAAGCATAGATCGATGATGATGTTATGTTCTATTATACAAGATCTTTATGGATCTGTAAACAAATAGAACAATCTGAGATCTCTAATTTTTGTTTTGTTTTGAGATAATGGAGTCTAGATAATGAGATGGGATTTAGGTGACGATGGGTTAGGTTAGATATGGTGTTGAGGAGGAGTTAAAAGATGGGAGGGTTTTGTGTTGCAAGACTCAATGAGTTAACTGAGTCAACTCGGTAATTACCGAGTTGACTCGGTTGTGATGGATTTGGTTTTGGTCCACTGGTTTTAAAAAACAGGCCATCGGAATGTCAAAAAATCCCATCGGAATGTTTTTGTAAGTCTCCATCGGAATGTTTTGTAAGTCTATCGGAATGGTGTTAATTCTCCATCGGAATGTTTTATAAGTCTGTCATCGGAATCAAACAAACACCACCATCGGAATAAGCGTAATCTGAATCCCCATCGGAATCCCTATCGGAAAAGGGTTTTGACCCATTTCCATGGTATTCCGATAAGAATGAATCTGTTATCTTATCTGTACTATTTCCGATTTTTCAGGATCATGTGAATCTGACTACATTTCTGGGTAAATACATCATCAAAAAGAAGAATAGAAACCCAGAAAAAAAATGATATCATATAAGAAAAATCCAGAAACAGCAAACATTTTACCCAATGAAAATATCAGATATGGACTGTGAGACCAAGTGATTTTTTAGACAGATGTGGACCAAGAAAATGATATGAAATGATAAACCAATGAAACTTTTTGGACACAATAATAAGAAGACGTGACAAAAATTAAGACAGATTGGACAAAAATATTATAGAACGAGACACAAAGAAACAATTAGACCACCAAATCGAATACACGAACACGATCCAAGGATGGAACCGAGGCTCTGATGCCAATTGTGGATTTGCTAAATATGATCCGGTGGTCTAACATGGTGGAATATGGTGGAGGTAGCCATTGTTGAAAGAGAGAGAGAGAAGAGAGGTTGTGTGAAAAGAAAGAAAATGAATTAAACTTGAAAATGAACACAAGCAACACCCCTCCTTGGAAGCTAAGGAGGGGTATATATAGCCACACACACAACATAAACTATACAACGAACCTAGTCTAGTCTAAACGTGTGTGACTATGATAACTAATGGGAATTCTTAAATGTCGTCACATAAAGTGAGTTTCCAACAGTCCATACTTAGTCACATGTTAATTTCTGTTTTGTTTTTTATATATGAATTACTTTCATAATAATTAATAAGTTATTTGGTGTACCTAATGTATAGTATTTTTCTTTTGATGTTTAAGTCATGTTCCCTAAGAATCATGTGGTGATTCGAGTTACTAGGCGTAGGTGGATAGAAAGGATTTTAAGTTGTTTCCACTCTTATGGGTGACATGACTATAACTGACTATGTTGTTGTGTTGGAGTTTGTTTATGTTGTTTTAGCTAGACTTTGTATTTATGTATTCCAAGAGTTTTACTATGGTATTTTAATAGATGGAGTTTTGGACCTTATTGGTTAGGTGGTTATGAGCTTATGTGAGTAGATGGATTTATGTGTTATATGTTGTATTGATTCTTATAAGTGTCATCATAGGAGGGAGTGCATTTGGGAAATGGTAATTGTATAAGTATGGTGGCCAACATAGTTATACAAGTACCACAACTTCAATGGGTTCTCAAGTATGATTGCATGAAAGAGGATTAGTACATGCTTGTATATGATGAGATGTGGATTTTGGGTATATTTATAATATATGGGTTTATATAACAGTTGCCTACTATATGGCTATTTTTAGAGTGTGTTATATGTTTTGGGTTATACTTATGTTGTGTGATTATGGGGTCACACGATATGGACTCGTTTCTAGTGATGGGTTTTATGCCTTGTGGTAAGATGGTGATTACTCGTATGAAAGAACGAGTGTATGACGCGATTGATTGATCTGACATGTATGGTAACGAGTATGTTTTGCGTGATTTAATAGGTATATATATGCGGATGTATATATACTAGTATGTGTTAAGTTATGATATATGGTCGTTCAATAGTTATTATAACTTGAACGTACCTTGTGTTTGCTCGTATTTTATGGTGCTGGAGTTTGATGGAGTTCCAATGACGTTTTGAGTCTTTTGATGTGTGTCTACATTCGGGTATGTATTTTAATTAGTGAGAACTACTAAATTTTCTTGCAAATAAGTCTGGCTAATTATAGAAAAACGGTTTTGAAAATAATTTGTAAGTGTATGGTATGATATCGTGACTTACATATTTTTTTAAGTTTGTGGTAGTAAGCTATAAAAAAATTTGTCTTGAAAATAATTGGATTAGTTTTCTAGGTAACATGTGATAATACATTTTCAAGGGGTAAATAAATTTTATAATAATTTTCTTAAGTGGAGTTAGAATTTTAGAAGTATTTAACTAGACATGAAGAGTAAAAAAGGAGATTTTATTATTGTAATGATAATAATAACACCATACCTTGTGAACGTGTAATAGTTTAGTTATAACCCGCCTAAATGGATTATATAAAATAATAATAATAATAATAATAATAATATAGAAGAAAATGAAGAAAAAAAACACTGTATTTTATAAACATGTATTGGTTTCATGATAACAAGTGAAATAAGCTTAATATGGGTAAACAAGATAATGGTTAGAATAAGATTGTAGTATACTAACTAGTTAATATCTTTGATAAATAATGAAGATAAAAGATGAGTTTATGGTTAGAAATGAGTATGATTGATTTTAGTAGTATTCAAGTTTGGTTCTTATGAGAAGTAACTAATTGGGGCGAAAGTTTAAAATTTTCTAAGGTATCGAAATTTGGTAATACTAATCGTGACGAGTCTAAATTTTTCGTTGTTGGCACACTCCATTGATCTTTCGAATTACATTGGTTTGTTTTCAGTTGTTTTGGCTAGGGTTCGTGTTACCCTATATTTTATTGGGACACGATTGTTTGGAATTCTTTGGTACACATCATGGTTGGTTTAGTTATGCGGTTGTGGAAACGTTAGGATGAGAGGATAGAGTTGGGTAGTGTTACTTATGGTTACATATTAGAATGGAGAGATGTATTTTAGTTTAAAGGTTGTGTTGAAGGAATGATTAAGATTTGTGGAGTTTTGAAACTTAGATTGGTTACGAGAATAAGGGAGTAAGTAAAGTTAGTTGACTGGTTGTGGGAACGAGATGTCATGCAATGAGAAGTTGGTTGAAGTACCATTAGGAGATTGATGAAAGTACTAGCGGATGTGAGGGTAGAGTAGAAAGTTTCTACTAATGGAAAGATTGGGCAAATAACACGCAAGGGAATGGGTATAGTAATGGAGGCAAGGTAGTAGTAGGCACGTGAAGGAAAACATGGATGTGAAAGAATGATTGGTAGGAAGCTGATTAATTGTGAAGTACAACATGTAAAGAAGAGTGAGCCATTGAGGGGTTGAAGTACATTTAGAAATATTGTGGTAGATGAGTTGAAGTTAGAAGCTACTGCGTAGTGTGAAGTTCCTAATTAACATCATGGAGACGAGAAGGAGTGCGTAAAGAGCTACATCGTGAAGCAAGGAGCCAAAAGGACTACGTGCCGGCTGCTAGAAGGATGCAAGAGATTTCGAAGGAGTCACAGAAGTTGCAAGGACTGGAAAGGTGACAAGCACTATGATGGGAATCTTTGTATGGTTCGTGACGAAAAAGGACAGATCGAGTACCAAAGTGAAGCTACAAAGAACTGAACTAATGGATCGTGATGGAGTGACTACATAACATGGGAGATTAAGAACTCGTGGAAGTAACAAGGGGAGTCGAGTGACTACACAAAGATAGAATTTCGTGGCAATCAATATCGAGGGATGGGTTGAAGCTGAGCTGAATAAGTTCGTGGAGAAGTCATTAGAGGGTCAGTTTAGTGAAGGTGTTTATGAAGGATCTTTGGAAGAGACAATTATGCATTATCCAATGCAATAACGATTTCCATAGAGTTGATGAAATGAGTGAGAAAATTTGGTTGGACATGATAGTGAAAGAATTAGGGAGAACCATGGAAGGAGAGAACCAAGTATTCCTAGAAGATGATGATTGAAAGTACCTCATGTTAGGTGTAAGGTAATAATAGAAGTACGAGACTTGAGTAAGAATTTAAAACATGGCTTAGTTTAGACATATGGAAACTAATATGGATATAATATGAGAGTGTGATCCGCATGTAATCACATGAAACTCTAGTCTGTCCCTATTATGAGGGAGTAGGCGAACTGGTCGTGAGGAAAACAAGTGAAGCTACTTGGAAAATTTTGACTTACAGATGACTTGAAAGACGGGAAGTATAACATCGTGATGTATGCCATGAGCTGAGGAAGAAGAAGGAAGTTTGGAAAGATGCGAATCATGAATGAAAGAGGTCGAGATAGGAAGCGAAGGTAAAACTTTGGTATAACCTAATGAGTAAACTAAGGCACTAAGCATGCTAATATTGTTGTAGTGTGGAAAGGAAATGGCACTGACCTATATTGTTTTATTGGAAGGCTTAGTATCGATAATCGAATGGATGAGGAGTTATAGATGTGATGTGTCATGAGAGACGAAGGGTTTGGTCTAACTGAGACAAGATGAGGAGCACTATGACCTTGAAGGTAAGACATTGTGTAGGTATTAAGGAAGTGTTGAGTATCAAGAAAAAAAATATTTCATGGAGAAAAGTGAGAAATTGCTACAAGTATAGGAGTCGTGTTGAGAGCTTGGGTGACTGATTTAGAGGGAGGTGGGAAACTCGTTAGCGATGTCTGAGTTTTCATATAATGATAGTTAGCATACTAGAAGTCGATGAATGCCATTTGAGGCACTATAGAAAGGATAGGGTGAGTTGACCTTATGGTGGACTAAAATTGGTGAAAGAGACTACTAATGTGGAAATGGTGTTTGTGAAAAGGAGGAAACCACTAGAGTTTAGTGATAAAGTTATGTAGGAAGTTTCACTCATAGTAACGGGTGGTATGTTTTGGTAAAATGGAAAAGTTGATGTAGAGTTTTGTAGGTCCATTTATGATCTTTGGAAAGATCGAACTAGTAGCTTATGAGTATAGAGTTACCTGGGGGAATTGAGTGGTATACATGATATATTTCATGTAATAAGATTAGTAAATGTTGTTTGAGAATGCATATTTTCATGTACGGTTATTCGGGATTTGTGTCAATAAGAGTCTTTGTTTTATTAAAGTGTCATTTGTGAGATTTATTGGCTGTGAGGTCAAGAGTTTGGGAATGAATTTAAATATTGTTGGTTAGTATATGTGATAATTTGAGACTTGAACTAAAGTACACATGGAAATGAGAAGTGTTCATTTAGAACAAGTATCCTCATGTGATTTGTTGTTTGTGTGTTTGATCCTAAGGAGTAAATCTCGGGACGAGATCCCTATTAGGAGGGAGTGATGTGACAACCACGGTTTTGAGGTTCGTCACTTAGTTTTATTTTGTGCAAGTTACGTGTCTTTACGTGTTTATGTGCTAATTGGTGTGTATAGATTGTGGTTTGGATATCGTTTCGGGTACGGGGTACCTTGTGAGTGAAACGATGTATGATGATTTCATGTTCATGATCTCACAATGTAGTCACTATGAAATGAGATGGTGTTGTTTAGTGGTTTTACGTATACGTATATGTATTATAGAAAATCGTATTTTTACGGTTTAGGGTTTTGCATTTAGGGGTCTCGGAAGAGGTATTTAGTCACGGGAAGAATTTACGAGATGGATTTAAGTCATATGGGACTTAGTTATATAGTTTATTTAATATTCTAAGAATTTTTATAAAACTATATATTTTTACGTCTTTTACGGTATACGCGTAAAAACTGACTAGTTTTACGGTTTTGAGGTTTTGGAGGCTTTAGGAGCTGAAATAAATTAAGGTAAATTAAGGTAATATTAATAAGATATTATTTAGTAATAAAATAAAAAAAATATGCGTAAGTCGGTTTTGGGACGCAACGAAGAAAAAGAAAAGGGAAAAAAAGAAAAAGGGGAACCGGGCTTTTGTAATGGGCCAAGGACTTGTTAGGAAAATATAGAAAGCCTTATTTTTATCAAAACACTTCATAAAATCCCGGGAGATCAAGTATGGGTCGACATCTATGGAGAAATTTAGGGTTGTTCATTAATTTTTCATCTTTCATAAATTTTAAGGCAAAACTTTTAATCCTCTTTTCAATTAAATTATTTTTAAAGCATTATTAATCAATACATGATGGATTTAAGGTTAGGCTTATTATAAGTTCTGTAACTTAAATGTAAACATGTTTAGATTAATTAGGGTTAATGATTATACAAGATGTGGGTAATTAATTAGACTAATTGTGTTAAATTCGTTTTTAAAAACTGGGCAGAATTTTAGGTCAGTTGTTTTAATCATATCTAGAGTTCTACAAACTTTTAATTTTCGAATCTTATATCCCTGAAAAGGTAATTGAATTAGCTTTCAAATGCAAGAAACTAGAATTGAATTGGAGGTGGGGAAGCGGGTCAAAAACAGGTTACAACAGTCGGAGGTCAAAACAGTTTTGAAATTAGTCGGATTTAATTTAATGTTTTAAGGTGGTTAGGGTACTTAGGAGTACAATTGGACTTTAAAACGAACATGAGAGTTAGTTTATATGTTATATAGATATATGTATGAGGGATAATCAATTGGGATAGTGGAAGACCCTATGATCATAACAAACCTTTCATATGTTCAAAATCAGTAAATTCTGGATAGGTAAAAGTATATATATATATATATATATATATATATATATATATATATATATATATATATATATATATATATATATATATATATATATATATATGGAGGCCTTAACAGTAGCTTTAAGGTTGAGGCTAAATGGGAGAGATATCTAACACATGTAAGGGCATAGGGTTTCTTTTACAGGGCCTGGTATTTTGGTTAAGGGGGTGTCGACCCATAGTTTGAAGTATGAAAAACGGGTCTCTTTGTAAACGGGGCGAGTTATGAACTAAACTAAGTTAAAGGCTTTATAGAAGGATGTAATGAGATGCATATGGCATATAAATGGGGTTAAGTTGTAGGATAAGGTTAGATATCCATCATAGATTGATGAGCTATTTTGGTATGTGGTTCATGTCTTGATTGTATATGTTTGTGTCATTAGCTTTTTGCTAGAGCGCGGGTACTTGGAGAAGCTTGTTCAGGTGAGTTTCATAGTCCCATGTCTTTTTAAGATTTGATTTCCAGATGGGATGGAAGAGACACTGTATGGTTTTGTAAAGAATGCTGTTGTTAGAAATACGTTTTTACGTATTTAGAAAGGATCCGTCACTCCAATAATATTGGGCTCGTGATCCAATATAGCCCATATAGCCCACATGTAGGGTGGGCTATATAAACCCCCTCCTAGCATGTTAGGAGGGGTTGAAGACTTTCATTTATCACATTTCATCTTTCTTTCCATCTCTCTCCTTTCTCTCTCTACCTTTCTTTCTCTAAGTTCTTCCATTTCTTCCATCATTCAATAGATTAACCATACAATGCCTAATCCTTAGAAAATACGATCCTACAATTGGTATCAAGAGCCATGGTTGAATCTTAAGGTTTGTGATATGAGCTTAAACTCATATCCTTTAAATAACCCTAAAACATGAAGCAAAATACCCATTTATCTTGTAAAAAAGCAGTGTTATGTGGTATGTTTGTGTTTGTGTGATCTTATGTAGGTAAAAGGACACAATTTCAAGCAAACAAGGGAAAACCAAGCTCAAATGGATGAAAAAGACAAAAGAGGATCAAAAGTGACAAGACTTTGAAGTTAAAGGACCTATCTTGACAATTTGTGAAAGTTGAAGGACTTAAAGTGCAAATTATGGAAAGTCAAGATTAAAGTCAAATCTGGTCAAACTATCAAGTCAACTCAGTCAAAGGGTCATTTTATACAAGTTTTGGAAGTTAAAGGACCAAAAATGTCAAAGGAATAAAGATAATAGCTTGAAATGGGAATCTGCCAAGTACAAGGGCTTATTTTGCCAAGTTTGGAAAGTTATGCATGTTTAATCCAAGTGAAAAGGGAAAGAACCAATCAGAAGCAAGAATACACTTCACACGGATCAAGCAATAAATTCCCACTTACAGCCGTCACAATTAATACCATATCTCTACAGTTTCAATCCGTGTGATGCCCTCACAACCAACCAGAGGCCGCCACGTGTCCTTCTCCTTCAACAAAAATATTTACCAGGAACGGGATTTTGATTGAAGCCGTTTCAAGAAAAGATCAAAACACCAAAGTTACTCAATTTTGAAAGACGAATTCAACGGTGCAATCCATTTAACATATTATCCATTGAATCAAAAACCCCCAATTCAAGTTCATCACCTTCAAAGTGGATTTGCAGAATTCCTCCACGTGTCAAGCCATGATTGGCCCAAACACGTCACAACTCCAACAGAATCTCCTATCTTGCCTATAAATACCTAGCTAGTACTTCATTTGTGATTTGTAGCTTAAATTTGCAAAACACATAGTTCTTAAATTCTCCTTTCCCTTTTTCCTTCCTTTTCACCTAACTACTCAAGAGTCTGACAAACTCTTGAGTCAGTTAGTTAGTTAGAAGCTTGTAACTACCTTTTGTAACTGAATTCTTCAATAAAATTTCAAATTCAAGTTTCCCGCCAAATTCTGTTCTTCAATTCCTGCTACTTTCCTGCTGTTTTGTGATTCCATTGATGCTGTTAGATGTTTGTTATGATCAACCAAAGATCATAACTGACATTGTTGAAGTTTTATTGCTATTTGATCAGAATTCTAGCATTTCCATTGTTCTTGAAGAATTCATGGCAGAATGATGATTTGTAGCTGTTTTGATTGTTGATTTGAGTTGATTGCTAGTGATAGGTGGTGGTATCACTAGGGCAAGAGAGCTCAGCGCTCCTCTTCTTCCCAAAGGACCTCTACATTAGGTTTCAAAGCTCTTGATTTTTGTTCCTCTAAAATCAGTCCTTGCATGCTAAATTTCCTAGTATAAATTTGATGGCTACATGTTATACTTGATTAGTTGCTGTTTGATTGTGTTTGAGTGTTTGTAGTTCAGCTATTTCATACTTGTTCATTTGTGTTCAGTTTTGTAGTTATTAGCTCATTTTCAGTAACTTTTTAGCTAAACACCTTAATTGAGTTCTAGTTGATATAATTGCTTGATTTCAGTTTCATTAGCTTTCATTTTGTTCACCTAAACTAGTCTGCTATAGCTCTTTAATCAGTTTAAACAATTACTCAATAAGTCTTTGTTAAAATTTGTAAAAATCAGATAAAGGTGTGTTTGGGAGTAGCTTGTAATCAGTTTTCAAGTGTAGGTAATTGGTGTTTAAGTAATCATTTTCAGTCATTAGGTGTTAACAATTGGTTCTAAGTCTTTTACAAGTCAATACAATAGTCAAACAGGCAATTGGTAATCAAAAAGTTTGGGTCATCCTTGTTTCAGCTTAGTTCTTTGAAACTTGCCAATTTCAATTGATTGTTTCTTCTTCAATACTTAATGAAATTTGCTCAAACCAGTTTCTAGTTATAGCTTATAACATAAACTTTTAGACTTTAAGAGGAAAATCTACAGTTTTAGGAAATAAGCTAGAAAACAGCTTTTTAGCTCAAGCTTGAGCAAATGTCATTCTCTGATGTGAAAGGCTTACTGTTTTACTAGTTCTCATTTTCCACTTCAGAAAAGTCTTGATTTTCTTTCACCAATCCATCTAGTTAGCATTGAATATGAGTTTTTGAAATTTTGAGCTTTTTCCAAAAATTGGTCAACGTTTGGTCAACATAAGCTCATTTTAGCTTATTTCAGATATCTGGCTTATAACTGGATGAAATTGGTTCTAATTTGATTTCCCCTTCTTTAAATCAAGTGCTTAATCAGTTTTGATAATAAAATCAAGTTGTGGATGTTTGGATTAGGCTGTAGCTTATTTTGAGCTTATTGATAAGCACTCAATTGCTTATTTTGGATTTTTAGCTTATTTCCTTGAACACACGTAGCTATAATTGGATTTTAAACGTTTTGCAAGTGATTTCAGCTTATTTGGTTGAGTAATAAGCTCAGACGAGCTTAATCTTTCTTATTGCCCGTTTTTAGTTGAAACTTTGGTTTTATTGCATTTTAGTCCCTAGAAGTTTAAACTGTTTCTAAACCTAGCTAATCTTCCTAAATTTGTGGTATTTGCAAAATTCAGTCCCTGGATTTGTTAGTTTGTTAAATTTCAGTTTGTTAGTTTGTTAGTTTGTTAACATTTGGTTAGTTTGTTAAAGTTTTTACAAGTTTAGTCCTTATAGTAAACTGTTTTACATTTTTAGTCCTTATAACTTTTAGAATTTACATTTCAAGCATTTTCATTTCATAGGAATTACATTTTCAGTCCTTATAGTTTTGAATTTTGCATTTTTATATTTTACTTGAATAAATTTTGGAATTTGCAACTTGTTTTACGTATAAGTAGGTTTATATTTTTCATTTTTAGATAGTTTTGTTTGAATTAGCAATAGATTACCAAGCAAGCTTGAACAACCAAAAACAATTATAAATTTGATATTGATTGGACTTTCTATTAGTTAAGAACTGAGAAAACGAACTTGCATTATACACATATCAAATGGCGCCGCTGCCGGTTCTTTGACTACACGAGAGACTATCGATTGACGGTTTTCATTGGCTTTTGGGATCCGTTCATTTGGTGAACATTATTTTTACGTATCATAAATCAAAAACAAATAAAAAATCAAAAATATAAAAATATATAAAAACTAAAAAATTAACAAAACAATTCTTTTCCTAAAGAATTGACCAAAAAAATTAAAAAATCCAAAAAGCAATCTTTTTCCTAAGAGATTGCACCCAAAAATATATATTATTGGATTCTCTCGGTTTTTATGTACATATAGTATTTTCCTTTAAAAACTCATAAATACAAAAATATTTTCCATATATTATTATAAGTAAATACGTATACGTATAAGAACAATCAATCTACATATCTTCCATAAGTATTGCCGAGGCAATACACCGTGTTAAGGGGCGTTCCGGTCCTTGACACGCGTATCGATCAAACAAAATAAAGCAAGAATAGATAAATACTCTCAATAAGCAATAATTCAAAGAATACGAATATTTAAGTGAATAGAAAGGCGATGTGCTATAAAATGCCATCTAAGGGTCAATAGGTACTTAAGTGCTTCGCGCCACCTAACCCCCCGTTCACTTGGGAGTATTCTAAGAAGGAAAGCTTCATTGAGGGTCTTGCACCCAAAGTAGTATTACATATATTGTTACTTTCTTGTGGATATTTAATATTGAAACTCGAAGAGGATAATCTTATTCTTTTCAAAGTCACACGAGAGCTTCTCTCTCATTCCTCGTATTGAGTTGCATGCTCACTCGCGGGCGTGCACAAATACCGATTGGTGTACAACCTCTTCCTCCGAAAAGGAAGAAAAAGAGAAAGAGTAAGACCACCACCGTCCACCAAGCCGATCACGAGAATCGTGCTTTGTCACCACCACAAGGAGCCATGGCTGTTGATAACCGTACTTTGTATGAACGTATGCAATCCAACGTTCATGGATATGTTAGTGCCATTAAGATTCCCGACTTTCCCGCTAACACATTTGAGCTACATACATCTATGATCAATATGGTTTCTGCATCACCTTTCTTTGGAAAACAAAATGAGGATCCCCATGCTCACCTTAAGAGATTCCTTTCACTTTGCAACACCATTAAGCATAATGGGGTTCCACATGAGGTCATTAGATTGATGTTAGTGTCATTTTCCTTAGATGGGAGTGCTAAGCATTGGTTAGACACCCAACCACCCGATAGTATCACCACATGGGATGATTTTACCACTAAGTTTTTGAACAAATTCTTTCCTCCACAAAAGACTATGGCTTTAAGGAATTTGATTATGGGCTTTACACAAAAACCTAGTCAATCCTTTGGTGATGCTTGGGAAGAGTATAGTGAGTTGTTGAGGCGATGCCCTAATCATGGAATGGATGATCTAACCCAAATCAATACCTTCTATAATGGCCTTAAACCTCACCACCAAGATTCACTAAATGCTTCCGCGGGAGGGAGTATTCATTTCAAGACATACCATGAGGCTTTGACCATTATTGAGACTAAGGCAATGGTTCAAACAAACGATCCATTTGAAGAAAGAGTTCATGTTATCCAAAACACTTCTCAAATTCCTTTTGACAACCAACTCCTCAAGTTTCAAGAAGCTATTTTTCAACGGATGGATAGAGAAAGTGAGAGGCATTTGCAAGCACAACAAGACATGCTTCAAACTTTTAAGAGCATGACATTGAACAATTCCTCAAACAATGTGAATGCCATCACCATTTCTTGTGTTACTTGTGGAGGTCCACACTCTTATGAACAATGCGACAAGGTGCAAGGGTATCAAGGGGAATGCTATGCTTACCAAGAGGAACACCGTGAACACTTCAAGCCTAACATCAATCCAAATAACCTTTCTTACAAATCCCAAAATTACCTTACTCCACCCGGCTTCCCACCCCAACCACCCACCCAAATTCCACAAAATCCTCCTCAAATTTTAGCAAGGAATCAAGGGCAAAAACAACCATACCAAGGCAATAATTACAAAGCACCCAATCAATTTCAACCTCAAGCTAATACCTTTTATCCACCACAACAAGGATTTAATCAACCACTTCCATTTATTCCCAATCAAGCATATGCTCCAATACCAACTCAAGCTTACCCTCAAAATCAAACTCAAGGATATGGGATGCAAGAGACTCAAGAGTATGTTGACAAGAAAATGCGTGACATTGAGAAGAGAATGAATGACCAAGTGAAACGTACAATAGAGGAACAAATCAATAGGGTTTTAGTGGCGGTAACTCAAAGACCACAAGGGGCTTTACCTTCTAACACACAAACAAATCCTAGGGCCAATGTCAATGCCATTACAACAAGAAGTGGTACAACAACAAAGGATCCTTCACCCCCTAAACCTACTATTGTTCAACCCACTTGTGCTCCTACTTGTGATAAGCCTTCTACTTCTACTCCACCTCCTCAAAGTGCTCCTATTCACTCAAACACACCTTCTCAACCACCTCATACTTCTCCTTTACCTTCCACACTTCCCAATGAAGAGGCTAACAAAGACAAATCTTCTACTACAACACCTATTCCACCTACACCCAAACCTACTCTTCCATACCCTTCAAGGTTGAAAAAGGACAAGTTAAAGAACAAAGATGACATACAAGTCTCCAATTTCTTAAGGATGTTCAAGCAACTCAATATCAACATATCCTTTGCGGAAGCTCTTGCTTATATGCCAAAGTTTGCTAAGATGTTCAAGGATTTGCTCTCAAACAAAGAAAAATTGGTTGATTTGCCCAACACATCACTTAATGAAAATTGTTCCGCGGTGTTACTTAAAACCTTACCAACAAAACTTGGAGATCCGGGGCGCTTCTTGATACCTTGTAATTTTCCCGGTGTTGAAAATTGCATGGCTTTGGCGGATTTAGGGGCAAGCATAAATCTCATGCCTTTATCGGTTTGGAAACAACTCTCTCTTCCCGAGCTCACCCCCACTAGGATGACTCTTGAACTAGCCAACCGAACCATAGCTCACCCCGTAGGTATAGCGGAAGATGTGTTTGTAGGTGTGGATAAGTTTACATTTCCGGCCGACTTTGTAGTGGTCGATTATGACATGGATCCTAGAGTGCCTTTGATTGTTGGTAGACCGTTTTTGAGAACGGGTCGTACCTTGATAGATGTGGCGGAAGGAGAATTAATTATGAGAGTAGAGGATGAGAAAGTGGTGTTTAAGTTAGGGAAAGTTTGTGATAGAAAAGAGGTTAAGGAGTCTAGACCTTGTGAGACGATTAACATTGTGGATGTGTTAGATGAAGTGTGTAATGAACACTTTCATGATGCTTGTAAGAATGCTAGTGATGAGATTCCACATGTTGAAACCGTGGCCTCAATTGCTCCCTCTTTAACACCTTTTGGAGAGAGTGATTTCCTCTTGGAGGAATTTGAGTCCAACTTTCTTGGTGATGATGATTCTCCCATTAATTGGGAAGAAGATATTCTTACAATCCAAAAGTTGCTCAATGAGGACCCTATTCCTTCCCCTATTCCACAAGAGATTACCATTGAGGAACCTTCCATAGTAAAACCTTCCATAGAGAGTCCACCTCCCATTGAACTTAAGGAACTTCCATCCCACTTAGAATATGCTTTCTTAGAAGGAAAAGACCAATTACCGGTGATTATTGCTAAGGAATTGAAAGAGGATGAGAAGGAGCAACTCATTGAAGTCCTTAAGAAACATAAGAAAGCTTTAGCATGGAAAATATCCGACATAAGGGGAATTGATCCACATTTTTGTACTCACAAAATCCTTATGGAGGATGATTATAAACCCGCCATTCAAAACCAAAGGAGAGTTAACCCAAAAATTCATGAGGTTATTAAGAAAGAAGTGATTAAACTCTTAGATGCGGGTATGATTTACCCCATTTCCGACTCTCCATGGGTTAGCCCGGTTCATTGTGTTCCAAAGAAGGGTGGAATCACCGTGGTGCCTAATGAGAACAATGAGCTTATTCCCACGAGACTTGTAACCGGTTGGAGAGTTTGCATTGATTATAGAAAACTCAATGAGGCAACTAGGAAAGACCATTTTCCGCTTCCCTTTATGGATCAAATGCTTGAACGCTTAGCGGGAAATGAGTACTATTGTTTTCTTGATGGCTTTTCGGGTTATTTTCAAATACCCATTGACCCTAAGGATCAAGAAAAGACCACATTCACTTGTCCATACGGTACATTTGCTTACAAGAGGATGCCTTTTGGCCTATGTAATGCACCGGGGACGTTTCAAAGGTGCATGATGGCAATTTTCCATGATATGATAGAGCAAACCATGGAGGTTTTTATGGATGACTTTTCCGTATTTGGGAACTCCTTTAGCTCTTGTCTCACCAATCTTGAGAGAATGCTTAAGCGTTGTGAGGAAACACGTTTGGTGCTTAATTGGGAGAAATGTCACTTTATGGTGAAAGAGGGGATTGTTTTAGGACACAAGATATCCAATAAGGGATTAGAAGTTGATCGAGCCAAAATTGATGTGATTGCTAAGCTTCCCCCACCCACCTCGGTTAAAGGTGTGAGGAGTTTCTTAGGTCATGCGGGTTTTTATAGGCGCTTTATACAAGATTTCTCTAAGATAGATAGACCGATGACTCATCTCTTGGAGAAAGAGGCTCCTTTCATTTTTGATCAAGCTTGTTTAGAATCTTTTGAGACACTTAAGGAAAAATTGACAAAGGCTCCCGTTTTGGTTTCTCCAAATTGGGAATTACCTTTTGAGCTTATGTGTGACGCTAGTGATTATGCGGTGGGGGCCGTCTTAGGACAACGAGTTAATAAGCATTTCCAACCTATACACTATGCGAGTAAAACCATGACCGGTGCACAACTTCATTACACTACCACGGAAAAAGAGTTGCTTGCTATAGTATATGCTTTTGAGAAGTTTAGACCATACCTTGTGCTTTCCAAGACCATAGTGTATACGGATCATTCCGCTCTCAAGTATCTTATGACAAAACAAGATGCTAAGCCTAGGCTTTTGAGATGGGTTTTGTTGCTTCAAGAGTTTAAGATAGAAATTCGTGATAAAAAAGGGGCCGAGAATTTAGCGGCGGATCATTTGAGTAGACTTGAGCATCCTTTTCAAGGAGATTTCCCACATCAAGAAATCAATGAATCCTTTCCATTAGAGGAGCTCATGTCTATCTCTTCCCAAGAGGATGCCACACCTTGGTTTGCGGATATTGCAAACTATCTTGTGGGCAATGTGCTTATTGAGGGTCTTACTTACCAACAAAAGAAAAAGTTTCTTAAGGAAGTTAAGTATTACTTTTGGGATGATCCATATCTTTTTAGGCAATGTGCGGACCAAATCATTAGACGGTGTGTAGATGGGCCCGAGGCATTTAAAATCTTAGAAGCATGTCATAAAGGACCTACGGGTGGACATTTTGGGCCTAACTACACCGCCAAGAAAGTCTTTGATTCGGGTTACTATTGGCCTTCCATTTACAAGGATGCTCAAGAGATGTTGAAATTTTGTGATGTTTGTCAAAGACAAGGAAAAATAACACAACGTGATGAGATGCCACAAAATTTTATCCAAGAGTGTGAGATATTTGATGTATGGGGAATAGATTTCATGGGACCTTTTCCATCCTCTAAGGGAAACAAGTATATACTTGTGGCGGTGGATTATGTGTCCAAGTGGGTGGAGGCTAAAGCCTTACCTACTAATGATGCTAGAGTGGTTGTAAAGTTTTTGAAACAATTGTTTGCTAGATTTGGTGTACCTCGGGCCATCATAAGTGATCGTGGTACGCACTTTTGTAATGATCAATTCACGAGAGTTATGAAGAAATATGGAGTGAATCATAGACTTTCTACCGCGTATCACCCTCAAACAAATGGTCAAACCGAGGTCACAAATCGTGGTTTAAAGAGAATTTTAGAGAGAACGGTGGGAGAGCATAGAGCTTCTTGGTCGGATAAGCTTGATGATGCTTTGTGGGCGTTTAGGACGGCTTTTAAGACACCAATTGGTTGTACTCCTTATAGGCTTGTCTATGGAAAAGCGTGCCACCTCCCATTTGAGTTAGAACATAAGGCATCTTGGGCTCTCAAGTGGGCTAACTTTGATTTAAACCAAGCCGGTTCACATAGGAAAGATCAAATCAATGAAATGGATGAGTTGAGAGCCAATGCCTATGAGAATTCTTTGCTATACAAGGAAAAGACTAAGAAATTGCATGATGCTAAGATCAAGAATCGTGAGTTCAAAGTTGGAGAGCCGGTTCTCCTCTTTAACTCAAGATTGAAGCTTTTTGCGGGCAAGCTTAAGTCAAGATGGTCCGGTCCATTCACTATTGCTCAAGTGTTTCCATATGGAACTCTTGAGTTGTCCCAAAACGATGGTCCAAATTTTAAAGTGAATGGTCACCGTGTTAAGCATTACTTTGGGGAGGACATTTCCGTTGAAATGGTCCAAGAGGTCCCCATTTTCCCCATGAATTAATTCATTGAGGGACGAGTCGAGCTAGAGACTCATTAACTCAAGCATCGTATAACTAGGTTAGAGTGTTGTAGGTTAGAAATAAAGGCATAGATGTGGAGATAAGTGTAGGGGAGACCTTCTTTTGTCTTCATGCTTGTTTGTAGGGTTGCTCACTCATCTCATGCTTTGGAGCTTATGGAGGAGGCCCTTGTATCCGGTTCACTTCGTTACTTTAGTAATTTTTCATTGACACCTTGTGCTTAAACATGATTTCACTAATAGTAGTCCTTTCCTTAACTTGGGTTAAGCAAAGTCTATTCATTGTCATAAGTGTAGGGGAAGTTTTTATACTTCCATGCTCTTAAACATTGAGGACAATGTTTAGCTTAAGTGTAGGGGGGTCTTCTATCGAAGTGACCTTACCTAGAACTTGTCATTGTCTTGCATGATAACATGGAAAATTGAATTTTCATCATTTTTCGAATTTTTGATCTACTTTGGCCACCAAAAATATGCATTCATAATTTTTGCATAAATCATTTTTTTCATTTGCATAACACATTTGCATTGTATATATCTTTTCTTTTATGTTTCATCAAAAATAAATAAAAAGGAAAAAAATAAAATAAAACATGGTTTTTAACAAGTTTAGACTTCTTTGACATATTAGGCCCGCCATGGATATTTTGACTCAACCCGAGTTTGCTTATCTTAGCATTCTCTAGCTAGTATCCTTAACCATGTAGTCCTTCATTGGTCTATTAGGCTAAGCTTCCACCAATTTCATTCTTTGAAATTTTAAATTTGTGGAGAATGGGAAATGATAGAGTTGAAGCAAGTGTAAAAGGGCTAGATAGACTTCATGGCAATTACTTGTGGCTAAACCCTTCTCTTCTTGACCTCTATTTTCTTCGCTTGTATATAATTGTTAATAAATAATCAAGTACGGTTTTAATTGGTTTGTAATCTCTTATGCATTTTTGGCTAATCATTTATGGTTGATATGAGTACGTCTTAAGATTCTAAGTTAGCACGTTTTATGTGTACTAGACTTGTGTCATGCTCCATATTTAGCGGGTGTTTTTCCTTTTCTTCTTTGCAAATTTCTTGGTGAGGAATAAAGAAAAATAAGAGCGGCTTATAAAAAAAAATGAGTGGCTAGAAAAAAAAAAGAAAAAGAAAAAAAATAATGCAAGACTCCCAAGAGGGGCAGTGTGGTGTTAATTATAGTGACTATTGAGTTCCAATATTACCTTGACGGGTTGCGGGGATTCAATAGATTGCTCCAATCTAATATTACCTTGACGGGTTGCGGGGTTGAAGATCCAAAATCTCAAAAAGATGCGGATGTAAATTATTGCGTGAGTTTTATTTTTCTTTCCTTAGCGAGTGTGTAGTTACTTATGAAAGCATGACATGAGGATTTTACACATAAGACGAATGACTTATTACTCTTAATACGGACTTATATTAATTGTGAGCGGTTTTTCAAGTGATGGATGAGAAGATTACTTAGGATTAAAACCGTCCTTCCTTATTTTTGGATTTTACACTTCTTATATTTCACACTTGAATAATGACAAATTTGCCCACAAGCAATTTGCTCAATTAATAATCGGTTCCACATTTAATTGTCATGAATAAGTTGATGCACTTTTTACTTGTGAATGCAATGATCCCATTTACTAGCTTGGTATGGGGAAAGTGAAACTTGAGGGTGATAAGTGTCCATGGTACCCAAGCCCTAATCCAAGTCATTGAGTTCTTTATGAGTTATTTCCATCAAAACCATTTCAAGAAAAATCAAAAAGATATAGATAGAATTGTATTTTGATTCATTGCATTATTAAAAGTCAAAATCATGCATCATCTAGTTTAGAGTAGTGTAGATGCATCTCATATGGCCAAGGTGGATTAATTATGAGGGAAATGTAAATTTTTAAGCCTTGAAATATAATATTGCATGAGGACATGGCAATGCTCAAGTGTAGGGGAATTTGATATGAGCTTAAACTCATATCCTTTTATCAACAAATAACCCTAAAACATGAAGCAAAATACCCATTTATCTTGTAAAAAAGCAGTGTTATGTGGTATGTTTGTGTTTGTGTGATCTTATGTAGGTAAAAGGACACAATTTCAAGCAAACAAGGGAAAACCAAGCTCAAATGGATGAAAAAGACAAAAGAGGATCAAAAGTGACAAGACTTTGAAGTTAAAGGACCTATCTTGACAATTTGTGAAAGTTGAAGGACTTAAAGTGCAAATTATGGAAAGTCAAGATTAAAGTCAAATCTGGTCAAACTATCAAGTCAACTCAGTCAAAGGGTCATTTTATACAAGTTTTGGAAGTTAAAGGACCAAAAATGTCAAAGGAATAAAGATAATAGCTTGAAATGGGAATCTGCCAAGTACAAGGGCTTATTTTGCCAAGTTTGGAAAGTTATGCCATGTTTAATCCAAGTGAAAAGGGAAAGAACCAATCAGAAGCAAGAATACACTTCACACGGATCAAGCAATAAATTCCCACTTACAGCCGTCACAATTAATACCATATCTCTACAGTTTCAATCCGTGTGATGCCCTCACAACCAACCAGAGGCCGCCACGTGTCCTTCTCCTTCAACAAAAATATTTACCAGGAACGGGATTTTGATTGAAGCCGTTTCAAGAAAAGATCAAAACACCAAAGTTACTCAATTTTGAAAGACGAATTCAACGGTGCAATCCATTTAACATATTATCCATTGAATCAAAAACCCCCAATTCAAGTACATCACCTTCAAAGTAGATTTGCAGAATTCCTCCACGTGTCAAGCCATGATTGGCCCAAACACGTCACAACTCCAACAGAATCTCCTATCTTGCCTATAAATACCTAGCTAGTACTTCATTTGTGATTTGTAGCTTAAATTTGCAAAACACATAGTTCTTAAATTCTCCTTTCCCTTTTTCCTTCCTTTTCACCTAACTACTCAAGAGTCTGACAAACTCTTGAGTCAGTTAGTTAGTTAGAAGCTTGTAACTACCTTTTGTAACTGAATTCTTCAATAAAATTTCAAATTCAAGTTTCCCGCCAAATTCTGTTCTTCAATTCCTGCTACTTTCCTGCTGTTTTGTGATTCCATTGATGCTGTTAGATGTTTGTTATGATCAACCAAAGATCATAACTGACATTGTTGAAGTTTTATTGCTATTTGATCAGAATTCTAGCATTTCCATTGTTCTTGAAGAATTCATGGCAGAATGATGATTTGTAGCTGTTTTGATTGTTGATTTGAGTTGATTGCTAGTGATAGGTGGTGGTATCACTAGGGCAAGAGAGCTCAGCGCTCCTCTTCTTCCCAAAGGACCTCTACATTAGGTTTCAAAGCTCTTGATTTTTGTTCCTCTAAAATCAGTCCTTGCATGCTAAATTTCCTAGTATAAATTTGATGGCTACATGTTATACTTGATTAGTTGCTGTTTGATTGTGTTTGAGTGTTTGTAGTTCAGCTATTTCATACTTGTTCATTTGTGTTCAGTTTTGTAGTTATTAGCTCATTTTCAGTAACTTTTTAGCTAAACACCTTAATTGAGTTCTAGTTGATATAATTGCTTGATTTCAGTTTCATTAGCTTTCATTTTGTTCACCTAAACTAGTCTGCTATAGCTCTTTAATCAGTTTAAACAATTACTCAATAAGTCTTTGTTAAAATTTGTAAAAATCAGATAAAGGTGTGTTTGGGAGTAGCTTGTAATCAGTTTTCAAGTGTAGGTAATTGGTGTTTAAGTAATCATTTTCAGTCATTAGGTGTTAACAATTGGTTCTAAGTCTTTTACAAGTCAATACAATAGTCAAACAGGCAATTGGTAATCAAAAAGTTTGGGTCATCCTTGTTTCAGCTTAGTTCTTTGAAACTTGCCAATTTCAATTGATTGTTTCTTCTTCAATACTTAATGAAATTTGCTCAAACCAGTTTCTAGTTATAGCTTATAACATAAACTTTTAGACTTTAAGAGGAAAATCTACAGTTTTAGGAAATAAGCTAGAAAACAGCTTTTTAGCTCAAGCTTGAGCAAATGTCATTCTCTGATGTGAAAGGCTTACTGTTTTACTAGTTCTCATTTTCCACTTCAGAAAAGTCTTGATTTTCTTTCACCAATCCATCTAGTTAGCATTGAATATGAGTTTTTGAAATTTTGAGCTTTTTCCAAAAATTGGTCAACGTTTGGTCAACATAAGCTCATTTTAGCTTATTTCAGATATCTGGCTTATAACTGGATGAAATTGGTTCTAATTTGATTTCCCCTTCTTTAAATCAAGTGCTTAATCAGTTTTGATAATAAAATCAAGTTGTGGATGTTTGGATTAGGCTTGTAGCTTATTTTGAGCTTATTGATAAGCACTCAATTGCTTATTTTGGATTTTTAGCTTATTTCCTTGAACACACGTAGCTATAATTGGATTTTAAACGTTTTGCAAGTGATTTCAGCTTATTTGGTTGAGTAATAAGCTCAGACGAGCTTAATCTTTCTTATTGCCCGTTTTTAGTTGAAACTTTGGTTTTATTGCATTTTAGTCCCTAGAAGTTTAAACTGTTTCTAAACCTAGCTAATCTTCCTAAATTTGTGGTATTTGCAAAATTCAGTCCCTGGATTTGTTAGTTTGTTAAATTTCAGTTTGTTAGTTTGTTAGTTTGTTAACATTTGGTTAGTTTGTTAAAGTTTTTACAAGTTTAGTCCTTATAGTAAACTGTTTTACATTTTTAGTCCTTATAACTTTTAGAATTTACATTTCAAGCATTTTCATTTCATAGGAATTACATTTTCAGTCCTTATAGTTTTGAATTTTGCATTTTTATATTTTACTTGAATAAATTTTGGAATTTGCAACTTGTTTTACGTATAAGTAGGTTTATATTTTTCATTTTTAGATAGTTTTGTTTGAATTAGCAATAGATTACCAAGCAAGCTTGAACAACCAAAAACAATTATAAATTTGATATTGATTGGACTTTCTATTAGTTAAGAACTGAGAAAATGAACTTGCATTATACACATATCAGTTTGCATATTTTTTTATCTATTGATTTGGTGGTTAAATTCTTTTAAAAAGTGACATTCTGGTTTTGGGTGTTACGTGTTCAATCTTTATTCATTCTTGGTCTCAATCTGTTTTTTCATTTATCAAATTTTGGTG
Source organism: Glebionis coronaria (assembly GCA_025667525.1). Classification (NCBI taxonomy): domain Eukaryota; kingdom Viridiplantae; phylum Streptophyta; class Magnoliopsida; order Asterales; family Asteraceae; genus Glebionis; species Glebionis coronaria. The sequence continues at coordinate 289,069,269 of CM046881.1, read as the reverse complement.
TTACTAATTTATATCAATTTTTTCACATCAATTGATATATTTTTCCATCATCTACTGGTTATTTATCGATTTTTGTTAACTTTTGTTTTTTTATAATTTTTTTCCATTAATTCTTGTCCAAACAAGTTATTTTTTCTTTTTAAAATTTTATTTTTTTTCTTATTTTTCTCTCTCTCCAATATCAAATCTGTCAACAGTCTGTCTATAGTCTCATATTTTCGGAAAAGGGTTATTTTTTCCGAAGTTTTTTCTGAATACCCATTTTTTTCTGAAGAAATTTCTGAAAACCCACATTTTCCGAAGAAATTTCTGAAAACCCATTTTTCTCCGAAGAAATCTCTGAAAATTAACTTATTCCGAAGAAATCTCTGAAAATCCACTTTTTCCGAAGATTTTTCTAAAAAATCAAGTATTCCGAAAATCCCATTTCTCTAAAAATCAAGATTATTCCGAATATTTCTCTGAAAAATCAAGTTTTCAGAGGAATTTCTAAATATCAGAAGAAGACTCGACTCCACTCAAAACTGATTCAAACATAACGGGAACCAAAGACCGTCACACAGACTCATCACTCGAACACAGACTCACCCAACACCAAAGACTCGACACCACTCTCACTCTCGACTGACAACAAGCAATCCCTCACCCACACCCTCGACTTGTGTTAGCCGACTCAAGACTCGACACTCGACATCACACCCCGACTAAACCCAGACTCTACCACAAACCAAAACACCCTCGTTCAAAACTTACACTCTCGTTCAAAACCCACACACTCGACTTTTTTAACTCGACTCTTCCTAATCTCACAAATCCTCTCTCGACAACACAAGACTCGAAAATCAAACCTCGCTCTCTCTTTTAACAAACACACCCTCACGAAACCCTCTTTCGATTCGTTCAACAAAATCAGTTTCATTAAAGAACCTACCTGAGACCCATTTAGGATCTTGAAGCCGGTTCATTTGTCTTCATAGACTGGGTTTCTTTTGAAGTTTGATACACACAAAAAGAGATCAATTGGTTACTGATAAGATCGGTTGATGTGGAAGCGGAGGTAACAAGACGGAGGTTATAAGACAGAAGTGGTGATGTGAGATTGGAGTGTTGGGTCAAAAAGTTGATGTGGCAGAAACTCAAAATCGAAGAAAATATCAAGTAATATGTTCAAGCGTTGACAAGAGCAATCTGGGCGTTGACAAGAGCAATTCAGGCGTTGACAGAAAGTCAACAAAAGTCAAACGCAGTCAAAAAGTCAAACGCTGATGGACATTGAAGATTTGATGGAGAATTCTATTTAGGGAATATATTGAGTATATTATTTATGATATACACAATATATAGTTTATCTAAATAGAAGATTTAGATGTTTATTTGATATTATCTCTTGTAGATTCTGTTCCTTCCACTATAAAAGGAACAACAGTCTTAGGTTTTATTCATAACTATCATTCACAATGTAAACCTAAAGTGTGTGTCGCACTAGACGTGGGATTCAATGTATACACGTCTAGTGGTTGTTTATTATTAATATAATGAACAATCGTTTGTTTTAATTCATGTGTCTTATGCCTAAACACCTTGTTCATGATCATTGTTCTTTTCCGCTATGTTATCATATGAACGATGATCAACCTAGATATAATGGTTCATAACCATTGAGTCTAACGATCAATGGACTCCACAATTGGTATCAGAGCCTAAGGCTCATGATATCTAGGTCCGACGAGGTGTTCGTGTATGGTGAAGAAAAGAAAAATTCGTATGGATTTTTCTGGACGTTTTTGTGTGCGCAGCAGTATTCAGAAGGTCATAACTTTTGATTGAACCGTTGGATCGTCACGAAATTTTATATGTGTGTTCTACATACATAGATCTAAACATTCACCGGAGGGATTGTCGAGTTTTATCCCCAGGCAAAAGTTATTAAGCGTCGAAGTTGGCTGATGGTTGATTTTCAGTTTTCTGCTTTTACATAAAATCATGACCTAGGGTTTCTCAAACCCTAGATCTACCTAGAAAGCAGAATGTTATGATTGGTGGCTGTTAATACAGGATCTATGGTTAATCTACAAACCCTAGTTACTGTTCATCCATTAGGGTTTCACTTGAACCCTAGATTCGACTTAATGGATACAAAAAGATGAGCAGTAGCAGTTCTTGAATGATTATGATTTTCCATGGTATGGTCGCTGTTCGAATGAAGAAGCAAAAGACAAGTAACAATGATATTTTGCTTGCTGTAACGAGAGAGTGAAGAAGTGTTTGTGTTCACATGAAGCTATGATCCTGATTGGAGGAAAAGACCTGCGTTCACATGAACAAAACCCTAACATTCGTTATATTTTGAATCCTCTACATGCTCTTCTATTGTATTCCCGTGAGCCTCTCAATTCTCATTGGTGGAATACTTATGCATTCACACGGTAAAAGGATCTTGATTGGTTATCCATGTGTCTGTTCACATGATCAAAATATTCACACGATTAAAAGGGCTTCACTTGTGTTCACATGGATCTTGTATTCCTATTGGTGGAAAAATCTTGTGTTCACACGGACATAGAAAACAAAGATGTGAGACGAGCATATAATTGAAGAAAAGATTTTGTTTCACACGATTATATAGTTTTGTGTTCACACGATTCTATAGATCTGTTTGGATGAAATCGTATACAATATATTGGTATACTTTGTTTCGTAGGCCAAGGTTTAGAACAAAGAAGTCACGTGAAGGAAAGTTTTTGGACGGGATTTATTGTTCTATATGACATCAGCAGAAAGAAGCGCTGACAAGGCATGGTTAGACGCTGACAAAAAGGATTTTGACGCTGACAGAATAAGTCAACACTGATGGAGTTGACAGTGTTGTCCGATATATGCTATTTCAACGCTGATAAGTGTCATCCGATATCGGACAATGCATCTGATGAAGATATTGGACAGAATTGGATATTGGACAACACACTGTTTGCTGCTGTTTGAGAAAACTGGTACGTTTTGAGCACACAAAAAGGAGGATTATACACACGAAGGTACATGGAATCTCCGTTTTAATTTAGAATATCATGATGATATTTATGGCTCGGATATATTTAAATGGATTAATGATTTTAACGCGAGTTAGCAATTATTCGTGGGAATTTGATGGATATTTTAAACTATGTAATCGGGATAGCCTTGCGAAAGAGTTATCCACATTTGATCTTTTACATATGGTATGACTATGTTATTTCATTCAAATTCATCATGAAGAAGTGTTAGCTTAAGGGGAAGAATTCTTATGGTAAGTTTGATGATTGAAGAAGATTTTCGCGAGTTTGTGTTCTATCATATCTTAAAGTCGTGCACTTCCAGTCATGGACTTTTAAGGTAACTTGTTCGTGCTTACATGGTTGGTGATGAAGACTTGTCATATCTAGCAAACCAATTGCTATCACTTGAAGGAGTTACATTATCGTGCTCAGTGTCTCACAAAGGATGAGGATTTTGACAAATGGATCGAGGTCTACTTATACTTTGTAACATGAGTATAAGTTCTTCATCACATGGATAAACAAGACATGGAACATAAGATTGGGTTACTCTACTTCAACATCAAGAATACTTTATTTATTTTTCTTCAGGATCATTACATAGAGCCTACTTTTGGAGAATCTTCGAAGATTGCGTACATTGTTTACTTTCCTTGTTGATGTGACAAAAAGGGGAAGATATACATGCTACACTTGAGGGGAAGCAATTTGAAGATCATGTACAACTTACAAGAGATAAACATAGAGTTTTGCCACTATCAACTAGGGGAAGATTGTTGGGTCAAAAAGTTGATGTGGCAGAAACTCAAAATCGAAGAAAATATCAAGTAATATGTTCAAGCGTTGACAAGAGCAATCTGGGCGTTGACAAGAGCAATTCAGGCGTTGACAGAAAGTCAACAAAAGTCAAACGCAGTCAAAAAGTCAAACGCTGATGGACATTGAAGATTTGATGGAGAATTCTATTTAGGGAATATATTGAGTATATTATTTATGATATACACAATATATAGTTTATCTAAATAGAAGATTTAGATGTTTATTTGATATTATCTCTTGTAGATTCTGTTCCTTCCACTATAAAAGGAACAAGAGTCTTAGGTTTTATTCATAACTATCATTCACAATATAAACCTAAAGTGTATGTCGCACTAGACGTGGGATTCAATGTATACACGTCTAGTGGTTGTTTATTATTAATATAATGAACAATCGTTTGTTTTAATTCATGTGTCTTGTGCCTAAACACCTTGTTCATGATCATTGTTCTTTTCCGCTATGTTATCATATGAACGATGATCAACCTAGATATAATGGTTCATAACCATTGAGTCTAACGATCAATGGACTCCACATGGAGAATATAACAAGGAGACGGACGGAGGTTACCAAGCCTGTGAGTTTTTTTAAGTTATTATTCAGATCTGAAAGACGGAGGATTGTGAATGGTCTGGTTTGTATTAGCTGAAAGAGACGGAGTTACGAGGAGGTTTCATGGCTGAGGTGATATGATTTAGGTGAGAGGAGAAAGAGAAAAGATTGAGAAAGAAAGAGACGTGGGAGAGAGAGAGAGAGACTTTGCTATCTGGTTTTGTTTTTTTTAAAGAGAGGAGGAAACAAGACACGTATATAATTAGGCCACGTTTGACATATTTGGTGAGTGGGCTATACACGTTTCATAGACGGAGATAACAAAGTTTTGGTTTGGGAGTTGTGGAAATCACGCCACGTGGGTAGCATCTTCTCACAAATTAAATTTCAGATTATTTTTTTCTTAGAAAACGCTATATATATTAGATTTTTTATTTTTTATTTTTTAATTTTGAATTTTAGTTAAGTAAATTTTTTTTAAGTTAAGTTAATATTTTATATTTTCATATTTTAAAGTAAATTTTTTTAATTAAGTTAATTTTATATATTAGTTTTTGGTACATCGTATTGAGGCGGGTATTTAGAAAGAACCAAAGTGGTAAAATATTTAACGGGCCGATCATTATATTTACCGTAGCTTGGATTTATTTGTTGACGGGCTTTATTTTTGGAATGAGCCGACTTTGCTTTGGTCTCTGGTTTAATTTATCATCGTTTGAGCCGACAACAATTTTTGAGCCGAGTAAAGAGTAATACCATCAAACGAGGAATTGTGACGAAGTTTTACGGTTTATTAATTGGTTGGGATGTAAAATCTCGTAAAATCGACTTCACGATTTTTTCACGAATTGTAAAATTCCGAAAACAACCACATCCACATCATTTTTCATCGATATTCAATGGATTCGTTCGATTCGACATGTCAAAAGGGAGAAGCACATAAAATGCAAGACAAAGTTAGTGATAATGGCATCACTTCATTTCAAATGCTTCAATATCATCTAGTTACTCTTTCACGGATTCAAGGAGGGAGCGAATTTGTGACAATCTTTGGTCAAGATCGTCATATATTCATGGAATCGATGTTCATCATCTTGACCCAACTAGCAGAGCAACTCCACAATAAAGACTTTAATCACTCTGCATCTGCACTTGCATATAAGGCTCTTGTGACACAACTCACGCCTTTCCTCCAATTCAATATCATCAAGTCTGAAAGTTTAGTGATTTGCCAATCATTTTTTCGCGATACACATACCGAGCTTCGAGATTTCCGTGGTACAATATTGAAACTCATGACATCGGTCTCGTATTCGATTTATGAAAGATCTCGACTTCAGCAAGCGTATGATAATGGAGTGCAAGAATCTATGATGCAGATGCAAGAGGAGAATGGTCATACGGTTGACAACTTGCAGCCTAACGATGGCAAGAGCACGGAATCAGGAGGACAACATGATACCAGTGGCACGTCAGGGAATGTTCACGAGATCTCTTTTGATGACACCTTACCCGTTTATGACGAAGAGCCTGCAAACATGGTACAATGTAATGTTGTTTATGATGTATATGCTGATGACATGCCGCATATTGAGCATTCTGAACCTAATTATGACAAACATGGGATGGAAAAGAGTGATAGAAATACCACTTCTGATTCATCTGATATGAGTCATAATGGGGGAGAAAGTGTTCAAAATGCTAAACATCATGATAATTGTCTTATAACTGCTTCATTGACTGCTGTCGATTCCAAGATTAAAGTGCTCGAAACGATCGTAGCTCAGCAATCTAAAGAGCTTGAGGATGCCAAAATTAAATTTTCAAAGAAAACGGACAAATTTGAAACATATTTTGAAAAACTTGAAAAGTCAAACGTTGTTCTTGAAAGAAAATTGGATCAAAAAGTTTTAGATTCTAAAGCTGAAAAGGATAATCTTTTGAAACAAATTCAGTTACTAGAGTCTAAATTGGCATCCCAAGATAGATTGCTCAAAGAAAATGAGACTTTAAAAGCTCAAGTCCAGGAAAAGGTTTTTGCTATAGCTGCGTTGAAAAACGAGTTAAGGAAAACTAGAGGACCTAGTGTGGACACTAAGCTTGAAAAACCATCAATCTTGGGGAAACCGCCTACAAATCAGTTTGTCAGACAACCGACTGTCAGACAACCTACTGCATATAGATCCGAGCGACCACAATCCTCGAGACCGCGGTTTGCCTCCCAAGTTGATTTGGTTCATTTTCCTAGACTAGTCACTCCAGCAACTAGGCCCAATGTGATCAAAACAGCGTTAGCAAGATCTAATCAGATGATTGCCCCTAGTTTCCCTAAAAATACCAAGACCACGTCTAGAACTAGTTCAAATGACGTTTGCCATAAATCTGGTCTTAGGGAAGCTAAGAAAAAGACACATGTAAGAGATAGCAATGTCCAACCTAGTCAGATGCCTTCTAGATTACCCAACACTGCTAACCGTATCATGACGTCTCCTAGGAGCATCGATCAATCATCTAGGAATTACTCGGACATTAAATATGCTACTTGTAAAACATGTAGAAAATGTGTCTTTACGACAAATCATGATTCTTGTGTCAAGAAATTACTTAATGAGGTGAACTCTCGTGCTAGACTTAAATCCCAGTGGGTTGCTAAAGTCAAACTCATTGGTAAAATATGGCGCCCCACTGGTAGAACTTTCACTATTGTAGGAAACGAGTGCCCTTTAACTAGGATAGTCTATGATTCTACTAAGACTACTAGGGAGGAAATTGAAAAGGAGGATACATCACTTAAGCCTGAACTTAAGGTTTTCTATAAAAGGAAACGTTTACCAGCTAAGACAAGTGAATCATCTCCTCAGGTCACCTCTGGCACCAGAAAAGAAAACTGTGAATCCCCACATGGTTCTAAAATAGATATCGCTAGCCCATATCAAAGCATGCAAATTCCTAATGAGAATGCAGGTACCAAAGAGGATGTTCCAAAAGAACGAAGTGGACCAATCATTATATACCATTCAATTAAGGACACTCTCAGAGTTTGGTTGCTGAAGAATCTGATATCTAAGAAACAAGTGTCTCAGGGAACTCGCAGTTAAGTCATATCATGGCTTCAAGGACTTACAGTCACATAACAGACTGTAACTCGCTCTCAAAAGACAGGAAAGTTCATCCCGATGATGACTTATCCTCAAAATGAGAAATTAAATTTTCTCGGACACGAGCTTACATTTAAACTATTCAATGGTTTTAAGATCGTGAACGAGGCTTATAGATAAATCACAGTCTGTAACTCGTTCTTCAAAGAAAGGGAAGTTTATCTCTCAATGATAACTTACCCTCAAAACGAGAAATTAAATTTTCTCGGACATGAGCTTACATTTAAACTATTCAAAGGTTTTAAGCTCGTGTAAATGGCTCCTCGTTAAATGACAGACGATTACCCGGACTTTCGAGACAGGGAAGTTTATCTACGCAACGATAACTTACCCTCTTAACAAGAAATTAAGTTTTCTTGGACACGAGCTTATCCTAAAACCATTCAAAGGTTTTAAGCTCGTGTATAAGGCTCATCATTAAATATCAGATGATGACCCGATCTTCAAATAAAGGAAAGTTTATCGCCGATGATAAACTTATCCTCATTAACGAGAAATTAAATTTTCTCGGACGCGAGCTTACATTAAAACGATTCAAAAGTTTTAAGCTCGTGTAAATGGTGTATAATCACATTTCAGATTATGCCTCGGACCTCAAAGAAAGGAAAGTTTATCACCGATGATAAACTTATCCTTACAACGAGAAATTAATTTTTCTCGGGCATGAGCTAATATTAAAAACATTCGAAGTTTTTAAGCTCTTGCACAGTGACTTACAGTTAAATATCAGACTGTAACTCGGACTCTAATTTTAGGAAAGCTTATCTTTCATGATAACTTTTCCTCGTAACGAGAAATTAATTTTTCTCGGTCATGAGCTTGTATTAAAACATTCTAAGTTTTAAGCTCAGAAAGGAAAGTGTATCTTTTAAATAAGAGAACTTTTCCTCATAAACGAGAAATTCATCTTTCTCGGTCATGAGCTCTACGTTAAAAACATTCAAAGTTTTTCAAGCTCATGAACACGACTTCTAAGTAAATGTCAACTTAGGACTCGTTCTTTAGTTAAAAGGAAAGTTTATCGCCGATGATAAACTTATCCTTAACAACGGGAAGTTTACAACTTCTCGGACTTGAGCTCGTTTTGTAAGATATTCAACATCTTAAGCTCAAGTAATTGGTTTTCAAAACTTTGAACACAATTTTTCGAGAATTTCTCAAAAGGTTTTTCTAAATCTTTCAAAATTGTGTGTTCAAAAATGTTTTGATAAAAAGAGCATGTCTTCTGGAATCGATAATATTTACGATACTAGAAATGTCATTCAATAATGACACGGGGTTGTAAATAAAGTTCGAGCAGAAGTTCAAATGTTTTAAAACATGCTCAAAAGGGCTTGCTATTACTTCAGATAGTAACCCGCTTTTCATATTAAAGTCAAGCATTTCACCGGAAAGCTTTGACTCAACAACGGGAATTAATTTTCTCAGGCATGGTTTACTTTACAACCATGCAAGGGATTGTGCTTACTTTATTACACAATCTAACACGGATATATGTATGTGTCAGTGCATTTATTTGTTAAAACAAGAGAAATCTTGTTTTTATGAAGTTATCATCTCCACCAACCGTAGCAATTTACAATTAATATCTACATACTCGACGATGCGACTACTCAAACGGCGACTACAGCTCTTTTAATAGAACACGGGTCAACAATTGAGGGGGAGCAATTGTCCAGCATTCAGAATCCTTGACGCCGAAAGTGCGAAGTTCACATGTTGGTGTTAAGACAACGATATCAATCGTACACATGGAGTCAAGATATAACTTCAGACGTGATGAGGCGACCAACATTCGTGAACAAGAACCATGTGCTTCTTTCATATGATGTTCTCCATCATTCAGGTTCAACCTCATAAATCGCTAATCTTGTGAATACATTAACAAATATGATCTTTGCACGTGATAAATACCTTACACTTGTGTTTAAAAGGTATTTAATTTACGTTTCAAGTACACCCTCATTAATTTGAGGGGGAGCTTGGGTAATTCATGAAGATAATTGGATTTGCATTTTTCTTCCCAAATTTTCTTAAAATGCTATTAACATTGATTGAGTTAATATTTTTAATATGGGGGAGAAAATGTGATTTAATATGGGAAATGATTAATCACAAATGGTTTGACTTAACGTGCTAGCTCATCCCGACATGTGCTAAATGTTTTTGGATATCGTGGCATATGTTAAGGGGGAGCAAAATGGATTTGTACTTAAAAATGGATTTCATGGTGACATACACTTACCCAAAACATCTCTATTCACGACGGTGAAGATAGTGGTGACATAAGGATGGTAGGATAGGTTAAAGTCCAATGATTCCTCTAGAACCGGAGGAATCTTCCCAAGGACATTCCATAGCTAGAAATAGTAGTCCTTAGGAAAGATGGAGAAAGATTGTGAACGTAGCTGAATGCCGACCAAGTACTTAATTTAGCACTGGATCAATCACAACAAGGTTCTAGTTATGACGTATTGGTAAGCATTCAAGGGGTTGAAGAATGAAAAAGAATTCTAAAGATAAAGGGTGTAAAGAAAGAAGTCCTCCTTACAACCTTAGGCAGAAACCGGGTCAATACATATGCTATTGAGATCATTTTTTAATGATGCTTGATATTGAAGACAGACATCATGGACCTAGTGATGCAATGCACAACCCATCCCAGCTAACTCAGATATCTCTCAAAAGATATTTGTTTTAATCACACGGAGACAACGCATTATCTATTGATTTATTCACTCCGAATAAATTGGTATTGAAATGGTGGCACTCCTCTCCAGCCTCAGATCACTAAAATCCAAAATGCACGATTGAGTCTAGAGCCATTTGAGATCATCAAATATCTCATTAGGACACACTTTCATATTTCCTTGCTTCTTCATACACTGTGAAAAGTAAGAAAGATCTTATGAGTCCTACGAAAAATCTTCATGATCTTGTCTGAACATCCGAGTAATACGAAAGTATTTACAATGAAGATGGAAATCCTTCTTGAGCGAACATCAAAAAGCTCATGGTAGGTGACTTGTGCGATTCTTTATGAATCAAACTTGTGATAACTGGAAAGCAACAGGGGTTTAATTCTTAAATGAATTTAAACACGTTCCAGGCCTCTACGCAATATATTAGTGATCTTGCCAGAACACTCAGAGTGATACCTTAGTGTTCACAGTGATGAGTGAAAATCCTTCTAGTGTTAACCTCAAACAGCACTTGGTAGGTAACTTGCAAGATTCTATACGAATCAAGCTCGTGACAACTGGAAAGCAACGATGGTGCGGTTCTTAATTGAATTTCACTTGTTCCAGGAACATGAATTGATGGCTTCAAATCATGCGGATATGATTATCCAAATGATTCACTCTTTATGTTCGCAGTCAGCTTTGGACGGTCGAATAAAGAGAACGGGTTTACCCGCGAAATCCCGTCAGGAAGTTGCTTAACTGAAACTATCCGTCACGGGTACGATATCTAATATCGTCCAATGGTCTTCACCGACCGGAGGTAAAATGCTACCGAATTAGAATGAAATGTTCAAGGCCATTTCATCCGTGTATATGTTTTGTTGCTAACTGTCTTATGCAGCGTAACAAGAAGGTGGCATTGCGGTGTACAATCCCGAAGAAGTTGTCACCACATGCTTATACTGTATGCACTTAATACTTCAACAAATTCAAGAAAGTCTAAAAGTCAAGTCTTCCGCTGTATCAAACTCTGAAGCTTTCAAGAATTTATAAAAGTATAAGTATGTGGAACATGAAGTCACGAGGAGGCAAATATCACAAGTGATGAATGCACAAGGTCAAGGCAAGGAAACATGCTCAAGACTAAAGTCAAAGATCACATCAATCATATTCACAAGAACAAGATCGAAGACTCAAGCATAATATGCTAGGTTTAAGATTTTGTAAAATGGTGTGACCTCCCTTTGGGGGAGATTGTTGGAAATACGTTTTTCCAAGGAAAGTCTCGGTCACATCATTGTTAGCATAGATCACGAGCTATATACTATTTAGGACATTGTAACTTGGAGTGACCTCCCTTTGGGGGAGATTGTTGGAAATAAGTTTTTACGTATTTAGAAAGGATCGGTCACTCCAATAATATTAGGCTCGTGATCCAATATAGCCCATATAGCCCACATGTAAGGTGGGCTATATAAACCCCCTCCTAGCATGTTAGGAGGGGTTGAACACTTCATTTATCACATTTCATCTTTATTTCCATCTCTCTCTCCTTTCTCTCTCTACCTTTCTCTCTCTAAGTTCTTCCATTTCTTCCATCATTCAATAGATTAACCATACAATGCCTAATCCTTAGAAAATACGATCCTACAGCTGTGAATGTTTTTATGGTTTGTGATGGACTTGTGTGTACACTTATGTGATTAATTGTTATGTGATTCTTGATTGTGTTTATGATTTAGATCGGGGGACGCGTACCATCTCAGTTATTATGGTTTGACGTGGTACCAAAGGGATGTTGACAAGGCGGGGCCTTGGGATTGGTTCATAGGTGTATGGGCGCTTATGGGACCATGGTGATTGGTAAGGCTTGGAGCCTTGGAATTGTGGTTATTGGTAAGGCTTGGAGCCTTGGATTTGTGGTGATTAGTTAATCTTGAATGCTAGTTGTTAATACATAATTGTAGCACATTGTCCATATGTTCTTTTGCTAATGGTTGTTATTCACAGCTTATAGTTGATTTGGAGTTGGAGTCTAAACCTATGACTCTCACCAACTTTATGTTGACGTGTTTTAGTGTCTCTTTCAGGTGAGAATGTGGTTAAGCGTGAGAATGGGAGTGACTTGCTGGGAGGCTTAGGATTGCATTAGAGGAATCCCCTTTCCTCTTAGTCTTTACTTATGTTTGAACAAGTGATACTTTATAGACACCTATATGTTTGTTATTTGTTAATTGTATGTCTTTGGTAAGAGGTAGACCTGTTACCTACTTACCTAGATGCCTGCATTGTTTGTGATATCTTCATGACATTGTGTCATCATTTATGATATTTCCATTTCATTTAGTTATCTCTATAGACACGCTATTGTTGTGATTATATCCATACATCACGTCCCATATTCCACCATGGTGGGGTGTGACACCTATATGGGCAAGTCGCGCTTGCTAGCAGCTGAAAGTTCCTACCTTGGCTAACAGATACACTTTATTTTGCTAAACTAAGGATAGTCTGGCAGGCTTCCTTCATATAAGGGCAGTTTGTTGGTTATGATATTGTCTAGCAGCGGAGTCATGAGCATAATGAAGTATGATGACTATTTTATGTGGGCGTATAACACTTTATCCCGGATGATATACTTGTATTCAAATATGTTTAACCATATGAATTCACTAAACCGTTGTGTTGACTTTAAGCATATATTTCAGATAATTGTGGCTGATAGCCTGGAGCAGCACAAGGATGGTATGAAGAGGCACATGCTTGGAATTATTAACCTAGATTTTGGGAACCACATATTGTAAAACTATGAATTTTTAATGATATATAAAGAAAGCTGATTTAATCACTCTTTTGAGTTGTTTTCTATTATAATGACTTGTGTTCTATGAAGTAATACCCCATATCTATGTTCCGCTGCATAAAGGTAAAATGAGGGTGTTACATTTTAATCCCAGTTTGAAAATTTATTCGAAAAGGAGTTAAGAAGCTGAAGTGTAGTTGGATTTCAATTGTTAAGGTTCGCCGTGGTGTAAAGAATACTTGGGAAAGTGGAGATTTAGTTCTACACTTTGTATCTCCATTTGTTCGCATCTTCTTCCGTCTCCAGTTGAACTCTAAGGGACCAGAGTTCCTTTAGGGGGGTCGACTGTGAGAACTCGTATTTTCTCGGTATTATTTTATTCTTTTATTCGTGCTTCTTGAATTTTCCAACGTGTTACATTTTCTTGTATTCTTCACACGTAAATCTTGAGATCTTGATATTTTTAATAAATGATACTTTTAGGTATTTTCTTATCATTGATAATACTTTATTTGGAATTATAAAATTACTTATTTTATTTTTCCATATTTATTTAAATCAAAGTTTTCGATTTAAAAACACCTGCGTACATTTTACAAAAGTTTACTCAAATCAGCGAGTAACGAGAACTACTAGTGATCGCGATGCCGACGAATGCCCGATATTTTACATTTCATTGTCAAATGTTTCGATGTTTGACGTTTTTGATGTCTTCTTTGAATGACGTGTTAAGTCGTATCGGGAAACCATATTATCATATTTTGATGCATTTTAACTTTTGAAAAAGTATTTTTACGAAAGCCGAGTCCAATGAATATTTTCAAAATTGACCAATAGTCATTTCCTGCTTTTTAACTTATACTTTTCATTTTGGTCCAAAACTATTCATTATTTGCAAATTACACCCTAACCCTACTATATAAACATTCCCACCAACTTTTCTTATCATATTTCTTATAAAAAACACACACCACCCCTTTCCTCTCTTGTGTTTGCCGTCCAACATCACCACCACAAAACCATCATCTATTTTTTAAGCTTGAATTGTAAAGATCTAACAAAAGACCAATCCTAGAAATCTTATTGTGAGTCTTTTGATCCTATTTTTACCCACATGCAACAACATATAATTTCAAGAAATTTTGCTATGTTTTATCCAGAATTGTTGAATGCATTTGTTGTTATTTTATTATATATTAAATTTTGATCATTGCATGTATGAAATTTTAATGGTTTGTTTAGAAAGGATGACATGCAAGTGATTAGGATGGTTGAAAATTTATTAAAATGATGTTTAGTCAATATTAGGAGTGGGAGATTTGTTAAAATCGGTCAAAATAATGGTTTAATGTGATTTTCAAAGGTGTATTTTTGACCAGCAGGTTTAGGAGTGTTTTTCGTTGGTCAAAGTTAGATTAAGTATTGATATGATTGGATATAGTTTTAGTGGTTGTCGAGACGCTCATTTTGGTATAAATTAGAGCTTTTAACTCAAAACGAGGAGGAAGTTACACTAGTTTGAATATTCGTGTACCAGGAGGCGAGTATGGACACAACACGAAATTGTTGTCGATATTTGGTCAAATCTCGAGGACTATAAAATGAGTTTCAAAAAGTTTCAAGGGCTGTTCTTAAGCTCTAAACCTGGGGTCTTGAGTCTATTTTCAAAATTAGGTGTCAAGTTTACAAATGGTAAAGGTTATGACGGTCAAAATGGTTTCACGAGTCAAGTGTTCAAATGTGTCCGGTTTTTCAAGTTTAGAAATGTATTGAGCAGGTGGTTCTAAAATGTAAATCTTTGGATAAAATTTAAACTGAGTTTTGTTCTGGTTATGATTGAGTTTTTCACCAAGTTTCATAAAAATCCGAGTTGTCTAAGTTTGGGAAATCAACGAGTACATTTGGTATGTACCGGCTGAGTACTTTCGATAGCACTTGTCTTAATAACGTAGTCTTGTGATAGTTGTCTAGTAGTATCACTTGTGTGGTTTGTTCTTGTGTATATACTACGGTTTTGAGTATATTTAATTGGTTTTACTAAGTATGAGTTTATATTTGGGTATATTAATAAAGTGCGCGCCTTATTTGGTAGGTTGCGGCTTTCGTGTTTACCGGGCATCCATATCGTCGGCGATCGTCTTACCACTACTAGTTCTACTCAGCTTCTGAGTTCCATGATTCACTTACCTCGTAGCTAAGGCGAGTTCATAACCCTTTTTTACTACTTGCACATTGTTTCTAAACGCGGGGTGAGATTTTACATGGTGGAACACATCCATTTAAAAATTGTATGCTATCGAGAACTTGTATGCTATCCAGAATTTGTATGTTTTCCAACAGTTTTCATTGATAGTATTGCTTTTAGTCTATAGCCCTTAAGTTTCCTCTCTTGATCATGAACCGTTAATTTACTTGTGTTGCTAAGCATGAATGTTGTCGGTGGATCCATCGGGATTGACTATCCCTGTCCCATGTTGTGGTTGTTTAACCATTGACGCACCTAACATTTGATTTGTTACCTGAGTATTAGGGCTGAATACTCCCTAGAGGAACTTACATTGATGTTAAGCTTCGGTTCATGAACTAAGTAGCAATAATTATGGTTTCGGACTATGGTTAATGTACACAACCATTTTCCCTATTCTTGTTTTACAAATGAATGCTTGTGTTCCACACCTTTACTGCTAAACCTATAAATATCACTCAACTCTGTGTTGATAATTTTACATGTTTAATCTCAGGTAATAATACTTAATTTTGCTTGGATGGAAGCCCGAAGGATATTATCGCAGCTTGGAGATTTCTGTGTTACTTTTTAAAGTTTGGTTTTGGTAAAAGCTGTCAGAAGTTATTCTGTATTTTTGGTAACTATATGTTACAAAACCACGATTAAATATTATATTTTTCCTCTTATAAAACTCTGGGACCTTTGTTTAAAAACTCTGATGTTTATGATGTAATGTATATGTTTTTATTACGTCAACTTTGTGTCAAAAGTATTTCATTATTTCTTGTACCATGACGTGGCACCCCCTGCTGCCTACGTGTTTCCTTACCTGATTTTGGGGGTCTCACATGTTCTTCCCTCAGCTCAACACATGAGGGATTTCGATCAACAACCTTTTGAGCCTCATCAAGCTTAATACGCATGATAACGCCTCATTTGTACATGTTTGTAATGATGCATTTGTCCTTGTTTGCTATGAAAATAGATAAATTATGTGTTGAATTACTACTAATATAAAGTATCTTTTGATTGTAGTGAAAGAATAAAACTATGGAGGAAAGAATTGAAGATATGGAAAGAAAAGGACTAAAGAATAATTATGCTGGAAAAATCCAAAGTGCGGCGCACATTTCATTTGTGCGGCGCACATTTGAAGTGCTATGGATTTGGAGAACACCAAAAGTACGACGCACATTTCATTTGTGCGGCACACTTTTTACTGTAGTTACAAATATTAAGTGCCATTATGCATGGCAATTATTAGAGACTCTTGGCTTTCAGAACTAATAACATCCGACTTGGGGATTATAAAAGGCACCTTAGGCCTAGCAAAACACAACATTCCATTCTCCATACTCCATTGATACAATTGGGTTCAAGGAATCAAGGATCTCCTATCCTTGATCATTGTTACTAGTGCAAAAAGGGGACTTTAGTTAGTTCATACAAGTTGTGGCTGTAGCGAGGAACTTAGAATATTGCTTGTTGATTGTGATAAGTTGGAACAAAACTTATAACCTTTTGGAGCAAATATTGATTAATACTTTTATTGGTATAATTCTTGTCTAAATTATGTTTACTATTCCTTTTGAATTACCATTATTGAGATGATTGTTATTGTTTTTATTATGGAGTAGTTACTTGTGTAATTGGTTAGGGTTTAACAACCTTATGATTAGAAGGATTATTTAGCTTCGCAAGGGCGAAGTGCGGCACACATTAGGTTTGTGCGACAGACTTTTCTCCTTGGTTCGTGATTATAAGCAAAATTAAAATGCTTTTGTGCTCGATACTATTGTGTTTGACAATTGTTATGTGTTTGGTTTATTCATGATTATGACTAGTACTCATGTGATTGAATGGATTCCTTATCATCTAGTAAATGAATCTTGGTATTCTCTTTTGTCGCGATTAGTGGAATAAAATACATAACAAACTCTCACATAATTTTGTTTATTGCTTGAGCCATTGAAATCGGCATAAACTATTCTTAATGCTTTTGGTATAACATGATCTAAAGGTCGAAAGGATTTTGTGTTATATTAATTATATGTTGCATGTATGACTAGTACTCGACATGTTGTCTTATATTGTTTATGTGCCTATATTCATCTTTGCTACCTATCTTTTCTATGGCTGTAACCTTAACCAAACGCACCTTTTAATCATTTGATAAGTATATCTTTAGAACTTGTGACACTCTAGAGATAGTGTTTTTTTACCTTATAACACCAATCCTGTGGAAGGAACTGGACTTACCTTAACACTATGCTATACATGAAAGGGTATACTTGCCCGTGTTTGTGTTTCTAGTCAATTGTTTGGTAATCTCTTGTAATATAAATTTAAGACTTGTGAATCGAACATCAAGTTTTTAGCGCCGCCGTCGGGGATTGCATTGTTATTTGTTTAAAAACTTTCTAAGCTACTTGGTTAATATAAAAATTCTAAACACGCCGTACAGATTTCTGGCAATCTGAAAAAGTTTTTTTAGAAAAGTGCAGAAGTACGCCGCACATTTAAAAGTGCGCCGCACTTTCTGACGAATTTGCAAACTCTTTGTGGAAACGATCCCAAAACATTTTACTCTTAACACTTACTACTGAAAACATGAGAATTGCTTTGTGTGTACTTATACTTTTTGAGCTTTTGTGTTTGTTCATATTACACTTAAAGAAAAATAAAAAATATTTGCTTTCAAATTTTCGTTTTCTATTTAATTTTCTCTTTGGTAGAATATTTTGCTTTGGTATGTCTTGTTTGATAATTATGATGATTAGTGGTAATTTTTTTAAAATTTTAAATATAGTAAAAATACAAAAAATGAGAAAATAAGTGATAATGAAAAAATGGTCATATCTTATAAAATGTTCATGGATATGTTGCTAAACTTGGTCATGATTTCTTTATTTGACTACTTGTTAAAAAATTGCTATGTGAAATGCCTTATAACATGGATTTACTGGTTTACAAGTTGTAAAATTGTAAAAAATATTCCTAGTCGCAGGAAGTGCTCCACACATTTCATTTGTGCGTCGGCTTTCCTGAGTCGCGCTAAAGTGCGCCGCAAATTTCAAAAGCGCGCCGCACAACAGGAAAACCAGAAGGGTGAAATAGCTTATAACGCACTCAAACTGAGATGTTCATTAAATTTAACGTGTTGCCTAAAAGTTGAGAATAAAATGTCATAATCGATAAAAAATCGATAAATTGTTTTGTACGACAAAGAATGATATATATATATATATATATATATATATATATATATATATATATATATATATATATATATATATATATATATATATATATATATATATATATATATATATATATATATATATATATATATATATATATATATATATATACTAGTGGCAAAACCCGTCCGATAGACGGGTATGACTTTTGATTTTCATTTAACTTTTTTTTATTTGGTAAATATTTGTTTGTAAATTTATTTTTCAGTATAGTTGCCTTTAATGCATTATCATTGAGGCATACCTTGTATTTGTCGTTTTAGGTTCTTATTTACGAAAGTAATTGTAAGTAAGCTTTTTATTGGGTAAATATTTGTTAATAAATCAAGAATGTTAGAGTTTTACAATCGAAGTTAAATTTGTAATGCGTGATGAAGCATGATATTAAGTATGGTTCTTAGTAAAATATATAGAAGAATCATATTTAGTATCCATCAAGCCATTCGCTTGAAGCTAGCTCACCAAGAAAAAAGCATCATACTGTATTATGCTTTTGGAGTAGCCATGTTTCCATAAGTAGTGACTACAAAAGTGATCATGATAGGTTGGCATGACTTATTACCGTTATATTTTTTTGGTTTAGCTAGATGTTGGTGTTTAAAAGTTAAATATTCGATAATTTTTTTAATCATATTAGCTATGTTTGTCAAAAAAAATTCTGTTTGTTATATTATTAAGTATATTTTCTTGTTTTTTAAGTAACCGTATTTAATTTGTATTAATTTTAATAAAAACTATATATGTCAAAACATCAAAAACTTAAGATCAAAAGTTAACAATTTAACTAAAGAAGGTGTAAAGATTGAATTCTATTTAAAGACTGATCATTTCCATTATATCACATACCAATGTAAACGTTAAGCTTTACATTTTTTATCATATGAAAAAATGCGAAAACTATTGAATTTTACAAAAAGAGTACTTTATTTGTTCTTTGTCTAATAAAAACAAAAGTCTTAATGTCAAAAGCACAATGGGCGGTTCAATCATTTCACCACCTTCGTAGATTCCTTAAAGCAACTTTTCGCCATACTCATAAACATTTATTAAAAGAAAAAAAAATGTGCACACACATTAACAATCAGAATTTATCTCACAAATTTATGCCCATGCCTATGGTAGTTTTAACCGTTGGCTTTGTCTACATATTCATTTACGAATAAGAAATAATATACATTTAATACGATGAGTTAATGTATATTTGGCACACAAGGTTATTGAGAGATTATTGATATTTTTATACAAAATCGATTCGTACTTTTGACAAAAAAAATGTGTAAGGATATTTTGAAAGAGATCTATCCCTTAAATTGTCTTCTAAGCAAATATATGCGACATGACCAAGCTTTTAGCTCTTACGTAAGTAAAGTGTAACGGCACGTTTTTAAAGTGTGACTTAAGGTGACAAGATATATTTATAGATTTATAAATTGTGTATCATAATTATAATTATGTGAGCTCTAAACATTAGTAAATCGAATCCTGAACTGAAAATATTACTAAATGCAAGCAAAAATATTAAATATGTGAAAATTCTATGTCTTTTTAAAAAATTCGCGCTTTTGCACGCGCCTTTGCCTACCGTTGCATGTTTTTTCATGATTTTTCACGACCTGCTCCACGCCACACCCAGAACCAATTTAACATAGAGGTCATGACTCATGATTTGATTATTTTTTTCACGATTTTTTAACGTAGAGGTCACGACTCACGATTTGACGCAGCAAAAGGGGCACCTTGCTTCAAAGTATAAAACGCATCATGCTAGTTATCGTAAATGACAAATTTGTTAGCAAGTGTTGCAAATAAAATATTAGGCCTTTAATACTTCCTTCGTATAATTGTATTAAGGGCACATCTTAATTTGATAAAATACTCAACTAAGTATTACCTGCTTATTAGCACAGCCATTGTCTATTTTCTAAATGTTACACAATTTATAGAAGAAAACGAATGATACCATTGACCATAATTTATCTTTCGAAGTCAGTAAAGCAAATTGGCTTACACCCAATGTTTTAAAACCCGGGTTTCAAATCGACCCGGTCGAGTCATCGGGTCCGGGTCGACCCAGGTTAACCCGGTGTTTTTAAGAAAAATAAAATATTCTTTATAATTAACAAAATCTATACATAAAAAACAAAAAAGTTCCCGTATATTAAAGATATAAATTGTTTACCAACCAATATAATATATAAAAAAAAAATTTCATCGCAAATACGTAAAATTTACATTAAAAAAAAAACTGAAAAAATCAAAACCCGACCGGGTCTCGAGAACCGGATTGACCCGGGTCACCGCAAACCTGGCGGGTCGAGTTTACACATGTAATTCATTAGAATGTCTGCTCCAACTGTCCATACTACAATCAAACAGAATTATTTTTTGTGTCACTTTGATGTTCAAATTCCCAACTTTACCAGCATGCAAAACTGCTGGAGACAATTTGACTCTTATCTCATCTACTTGAATTATTAGTTTTAATAATGGCATGATACTATATGAATTTTATTTTGTAGCAAGTATGTACTGGTTTACTACAACCTAATATACGAAATACTATATGATTTTTAGATCAGACGAATACTAAGATTTGCAAAATCAGATGAATCTACAAGTATAGACAAACTTGATGAAAGACAAAAAGAATATCAGACAAATCGAGATTCAACACCCTACAGATGAAACCCAACTTTCAGAGATTCATTGCTATAAAATACATTGTCAAGACCTCTAGGAATCACCAACCTAAAATAAAATGTGTGGTCTTAGGACTCTTCACGTAAGTTTAAGACTATTCAAAACAGATAACAATGCTATTTAAAAAATCATAGGTGAATTTTGCATATATCAAAATGTTTAATTAATATAATGCATACGCTTCGAGAAATTAGATTGCCTGACGCTTTTAGAATTGAAGATCACAACAAAGCTTTTGGCATAACTAATCCAGTGAAATAACAAACTAAATATTTATTAACTTGTTTGCTGCTATAAGAATCGATAAATATACACATTATCATAGAAAGTAAGGAAAGGGGAAAAAATCATACAATGTACTCATAGTAATTAAGAAAATGTCCAGTACACCTAAGTTGGTTCTCATAAAATCAAACTTAGTATTCATTTGGTTTTTTTACAAATTCTGTTTTTCAATAATACAACAGAAACCTTCACTGTGAATGTTTGTAAAATCTCAAAACAACTTTTAACTTGTGTTATAAATGTTTTGAAAAAGAAATCCGAAAACATGTTGTGTATGTGCTTTATGTATACAAATTAGAAAAAAACATCATATGATTTGGAAATGCATTAGATGAAAAATATCCATTAATGTTCCCCTCACCTGAACCAACAGATAAATTGCTCATATATTGTTACTGATATAATGATGACCATTCAAGTAACTGATGTCAACAGAATATGTACATTTTTGGTCGTACAGTGTTTGGAATTAGGTTTGAAACATGATTATGTGATATTAGAATAATCACCATCACATGATGAACTTTTATTAAAAAAGCTGTGTGAGTTTGGATGAGAATCACTTCTTTGAAGAAGTGCTACTCGATGTGTTTAATCAGTATGTATGTTAATAACCAAAAATCAGGCAAATGTACTTTTTCGCACTATAAATTCAAATAGAGCCATAATATGTTCCAGTTACTAACAGGAGATCACTTATATTAAGAAATCGAATTATATACAAATAATATATTTAACAAGGATACGTACCTTTGTTAACGGGAGAGGTAATGCTCATATATCTGGTCTTTTTGGTATAATGCCAGCTGAGTTACATCCTTGAATCAACCATTTAGAGTTAGTTGATTACATACTCTTCAATTGATTTATTAAACGAATAACATGACTTTCAGCCTTTAAGCACTACGTTTTGTGCTCTATCATATGCACCAATTTACATATCTACATAAAAAACAAACGCCAGCTTTGAGCAGTAATATATGGATACATGTGACCAAAAAATGGATGGATTCCGTATTGAGAATGGTAAAAGGAATTTAATCACACGTGCTATTTATATCTTCAACTAAATGAATCATATCGTGCTATCAAGATTAACCACATTACTTTATTAACCGTTCCATACCTATAACTTCATCTTCTATTAATATAACCGATCTTCAAGAGACCTAACAGTATGTCTTTTGCAAGGGATCTCTCGTGAGCTTCGTACTAAAAGGACAAAATAGCAGGTTTTGTCACTCGTCCGTGACCTTCTCCTTCCAGTCGCCATCTTTTCCAAATAAAATAAAATTTTGAAGTAGCCATCTCATATTAGGACATAAACAGTTATATATAACTTGACCATTAATATAACTCTGTATACTAATATACGAACTTGGTGTGAAAAAATCGACCATCGATTTTGCTTTGTTTGTAGCTGATACAATAATCAGGCACAACTCACGTCTGGGCCAATCTATTTGTAAAGTTGGTATATATTAGTCGCTGAAAAAAAGAAAGTTGCACATGTTACTTCAAATTGTCGTTACAAACAGAGGTTAAAAGCATTGATACCTTTTCTAGGAGACCCAACAATATGTCTGTTTCAAGGGATCTCTCTTGAGCTTTGTACTAAACGGAAAAAATAGCAAGTGTTCTCACTGGTTCATGATCTTCTCCTTCCAATCGAGATTGTATTTTCCTATTGAATATATAACTTGACCATTAATATAATTCAATATACTAAAATGTGAACTTGGTGTGAAAAATCAGCTACGACGTTGCATCTGCAAAGAGAATTAAGCAAAAAACCACTTTTTGTGACTTTAGATCAAGAAGAGCACTCGCAGTCTTGCACCATCAAACCCGGCATCAAAAAACCGCATCAGCAAAACCAACACCAACAACCCTCATATGTAAACCTTCCATCAGAAACACGTCATCAGAAAGGTTTCATGAGAAAGGCTTCATCAGAAACTCGTATCCAGTAACTATACACTAAGTGTCATCAGAAACGCGTCATCAGGTTCAAAGAAAAGGCCAACTTTATTAACTTTGAAAACTTAAGCTGCGATAAATCGTGTAGATAACAAAAAAGTTGAAGACATGTCATCTGTTAACACTTTCAGAAAATTCATAGATATGAAATTCAGCCTGCACCGCTTCTTCACCTGCACCACTTTAACCCATGAGTGAACTTTTACATATGTAACAAGCGTCTACAACACTTCAGTGCCTGAATCAATTTAAGCCTAAGACCCCTGCACCACAATACCACCTAAGAAAAAAAAGGACGCATAGTTTCTTTATTTGTCTATTCAAACAACCCCTAAAATGAGTTATTAGGCAATTCGAAACAACCTTACATAATAATAGTTTAAAAGATAAAAAGAACTATATTCCTTCATTCGTCTGCAATACATAATGATCTATAAAACGCACATCCAAACACCCACTTTTTCTCTTACTGAGATTATCAGATGTATCTGGCGACTGAATTATGTGTATCTGACGAGTTTTAACTCATTATCTGCCTATTTGAACACTTACCAACTGTATGCATCCTATTTATTTTGTCACACAATCTAGTTAGACTTTGAAGTCATGTGTGTGGATTCTAGTTACGTGAAGTTCTCATTCATGTAATCAGAAGTGAAAGTACTAAAGTAAATCAGGAAAAGATTAATGCAGTTATGAACTGGAAGCAACCTAAAACTCCAATCGAAGTTTGATTTTTTCTTAGTTCAGCAGGTTAGTCTCGTCGTTTGATTCTGTTTGCCATACTCATGTATCTATCCATGATTAAGCACTCGATTTAAGACATGAAAGGCCACCAAGTCTAGCTAAAAATCGAGTGTTGCACATAATAGGAACCATAGTTATACTATAAGTTGGTTTATATTTACAGATTTTTAAGTAGGGTATGTAATGCTTACGACGTTAAATACTTTTTTTTTTCTAATTTCAAATATTTACTTATTATTTGTAACATAGATATGTTATTCTAATAATCAGAAGCCCCCAAAGAAAGGTTGACTCAATGAGAAGAAAAAAATAGGATCTTATTCACAGAATGACGTTGCTACTCTATCCATAAGGTAGCCCTTGAGAAGGTAGCCCATCTGAGGACCTGTTATATATCCGTGAAGTTTATTGGATCAACCACACGAAAAGCGTTGAGCTGTATGACACAGTACACGGATCTCCAGCCACGGTTATGCATTCGGAAACCATGAATTACAAACAAAAAGGTATATTAGGAATAAAATAAGTTACTTCTAGCTCCAAAAGGACGATAAATAGCCATGAATTCTCCTTTAAAAATTCAATTTCCAAGGATCAACCTGTAGCTTCTTGAAACAATATACAAACTAGAATGCAAAGGCCCTATTTGTTAGCGAATAATGTTATTAAACAGCATTGAATGTGGAACTTCATTTACAGGTAAAATAGCCATTTTGAGCTCAAAAGAACCGATAGAGAATTCAACATAATAGCCATCTTTGGAGAATATGAGTGAGACCTAATACATTATTTATTTCAAAAATATCAATGCCTACAATAGTAGGATCCACACTAACATTATCAAGCTCATGTATAAAGAAGTATATTGTAAATGTGTATATAATAAATAAGCATAATAAAAGCTGCATATTTTCCTGTTGTCAAGGATACCAGGTTCTATTTGGAGCTGCTTATTTTCCGAATGAAACTCAGTTTACGGATTATGTTGAGTTTGTGTTTTGTGTCCACCTTAATATCGGTTCTATAGATCAAACATTGAATCCTTAGCACCGACAGAACACAATGCCAAACAACACTACGTTATTTTTGGAACCACTTCCAAAATAAAACAACCACATAACTTATACAAACTAAAAAAATCAACAAATAAAAATTAATAATTTTAAAACCCGACTAATGAAAAAACTATGCAAATCCAATGACTCTTATAGGCTGCAAAAAAAATAAAGATGGGAAGAGGAGAGAAGTGTTTTCGAAGATAAATATTTTGAAGATATCAATACATATAAGTTTTTCATAAGCATTCTCAGCTTTGTGGTTGTCAGCCCTAACCATTTGTGACCGGTCTTCCACAGTGGTGTAGACAAACTATGAGGTCCAATTAAAACACAACTGCAAAGATACATAAAAAGGAAATAAGCAGCTGAAGGTATTTCAGATAAAAGAAACTAAGAGTTTAAACGAACCGTGACCCGAAAATTCGTGTATGGGCAGTCAAGATACAAAATTAAACAAAACTATCATATAGGATTACATCTGAATTTGTAAGGTTATTCATATATAGACACAGATAAACAATCAATAAATATATCCTGATTATGAGATTGTTTTAACTATCAATTTAAATGAATAGGTTGATGATCAAAGTATTTGATGTGGGAGGTTATATACTTTTACCCTTCGTATCTTTTTGTATGAAGTATCTTTGGCAGGACTCATATATGTACCATATATAGACATGTATAAAACGTATTATTTTTCATTGACAATAATAAAACGTGTATGGTATGTATGGTTATGCTTTATACATTGACAGTAATATTTTATCATCAGTTTATATCTGTTAAGTTATAAGATCTTAACAAAAAAATAGAGTTGGTCTACTGGTTAGGCATACTTAGCAAGGTTGCTTTTTAAGCAAATATTTTTAGCAGAATAAATATGCGAATATAGATAAAATACTCCTCCTCTTATATATAATATAAAGATATATATGATCATTAAAAAAAAGAGAGGTGATGACATGGATATGATGTGGCATATCCCTCCTCTTATATATAATGTAAAGAAAAGATATATATATATATATATATATATATATATATATATATATATATATAGAGTTAGGATCAAATAAGAAGATTAAGTAAAATAAGAAGAATGAGAAGAAATCACAGCCACACATTTCAGATGCACCTACAAAGTCAGATGCATCTCCCCTTAAAATTCTCCTTCCTTTGTGGAATTTGTGGTCAGAATTTCTTCTTATTCTTCTCATTTTATTTTTTCTTCTTACTGGATCCCTACTCTATATATATATATATATATATATATATATATATATGTATATATATATATATATATATATATATATATATATATATATATAGATACTAGCGTCGTAACCCGTCCAACGGGCGGGGTTATTTTTTTTCTTGTTTTTAAAAGCACATTTTGGTATAAATTATATATTTTGACAGTTGGACCCGTTTTATTATAAGAAATCTAAACTTAAACAAAATTTTTTATACATATTTAGGCGTTGGCCCATCCATGTGAACTTTTGGTTGTACAAATGACGGTTTGTATCTTTTTGTAAACTAATTTTTGATAGTGTTAGACCTTGATACACACAAAACATGCGTATTGCATTTGGACCGATTTTTGTTAAAAAAGAAAGTAAATGGTAAGTAATCTTTGTTAATATTAGGCATCGTCTACCTAACGTACGTGAAATCGTGGTTTGAAGACTGTGGCAAAATTGATATAGTCCAGGTGTTATATTATATTTATTATTTTATAAAATATTTACACTTTTTCTAATTAATGAAGTTTTAAAATATTAAACTTTAAACATTCTTTTACTCAGAAAGTCAACTTGATATTAAATTAAAATGATAATATAACAAACCAATTAAATTAAATGAAAATATTAGCTTTGTACAACCTCTACCCTTACAAAACCGCCTTTATCTCTCTTTCTTATTTAGGGCTGAGCATCGGTCCGGGGTCGGACCGGACCGAACCAAGGACCGAAATGGTCTGAAACCCCAGACCGAAATGGTCCGGTTCGGTCCTCGGTCCGTCCGGTCTTATTAAGCATAATCGACGAGGAGATTTTAGTAAGACCGAACCGAACCGACCGGACCGAAGACTGAATTCATCCAAAACCTCGGACCGAGGACCGGACCGAAATAGATCGGTCCGTTTCGATTTGATCCAGTCCGGTTCGATTTTAGGTCTGTCGTGTTTAGCCCTATTCTTATTTCAAATATAGGTAAATAACTTTTTCTTCCAATGGTGCCTTAATTGAGTTGGATAGTATATTAAGGAGAGATATGATAAAGTTTTTAAGGCCACTCAAAACAAAGGTCTAGTGCGATCCTAACAAGTCATCTTTCTCTCTTCTATGATCTAATGCGATCTATTTGTCTCAACAAGGCGATCTAATTAAAAATTTTAATTAAATTCTTTTTAAATAATTATTTAAATAAAATTAAGACATTACAATAATACTTATACTTAAATATCGTTAAAAAATGATTAAAAAGATTTAATTAGAGATAAAAATGATAAAATACATTAGCTAAAACTAACTCCAAAAATGATCAAATTAATATATGTTATGAGGAATTAAACAAAGCTCAATATATTAAAATTTAAATATTTTTTATAAATTTTATATTCTTAAAACATAATTAAATCTTATATAATTTTATAAAAAAATATAAAACATAAAAGAAAAAGAAGAAGAAAGCGAGAGAATTAGATCGCACATTTTGGGTTGATTTAATCAACTCGGTCGTCACAACGGGCTGACCGAGTTCGACTTAGATCGCGACCGATCAAATCGATCACTTTTACGGGTAGCCTAATGGAGTTGGAGAACAGTGGATTTTGAAGAAACAATTCAGATATAGGTTCGATTGAAGGATATAGGAAGCTGTGGTAAATGATTTGTTTTTTTAAGAAGATTGATAAAGTTAGTTAAGTGCTTTTATAAGTTAATTTATACAAATGTTTTCAATGGGCTTTTGTTTCATTTGAGTAGCAGTAGTATTAGTGGGGTTTTTAACTAAACAAGTGATAGAAAATACGCATATATTTTTAAGTAGTAGTATGACTTTTGTTATGAAAACATGCTGTAAAGATTGTAGTTGTTGCTCTTAAGGCCGGACACCACTCGGTCGAGAGGAGCGGCCGATTGACTGTGTGACAGTTAACCGGTCGACCCAATGCAGTGATCAAATGATGTCGAAAGTCAATTAGGTCGGTATGATGACCGAGTATAGCAAGCATAAAAAACTGTGACCGTTATATATTGTAAAGAAAAGTTCGTCTCAATGTAACCAGTCGAAGATAAAAAGATGAGGTGGTGGGGTAAAATTCGGGTCGACACTTTTCATTGTTGTGAGTAGCCTTTAATAATCTATTATTCTTTCTCACCACTCTTCTATTAGTTTTTATCTTTTTTTCAGGATGAAACGTTATTCCGAACTTTCTTTTTGTCCTTTTATTTTATAATAAAATCTATTTTTATTTTATGTTTCAAATGTGTTACTTGTTTACTTTTTATACTTATTCTTCAAAGTTATCATTCATTCGTAAACTTTTTGTTAGAAACACCTTAAAATTAGTCACCGGGTAATTTTTATTAAAATAAAAACCAAAAAGATATCTTATACCTTAGGTTCTTTAGCATTTGTGCGGTTTGACTTCGTTTGCAGAATGAATGTTGTCTTGAACAATCTTGGCATGCTTGGAAAAATGCTAACCATACCATTCTCGAAACCTCATGGCATAGAATGATCATAACATCCACCAAATATGAACATATGCAGAATGAAATAAGTATCCACCTGTTTAGAGTCATAAACTAACATAAAAAATCGAGTCCAAGAATCAAAATCTGTAAGTATATAATTCGACAAATCCTTAAGGGTCATAACCCTTTCAATATTGATTATGATACCATCAAAACAAGAATGGTCTCACCAAGGATAAACAGTTAGTTTGAAAACTAAAGAAAAATGCAAACGGTTGAATACATTCATGCGGAAGAAGATCAAGGTAATATTTGAGGGTATTTTGGTGATTTTACAATGGAACAATATCTTCCCTAGAAGGCTAGAACCATGTTTTCTAGCTGTAGGTATCTGTCTCGGATTTGACTTCTTCAAATTCACGAGATATACACGATCTTGACTGAGACTTTGAATTCGACATTTCGGAAACCTTTTGTTCTAGCATTTAGTCAAGTACCTGCACCGCAAGGATTAACTAAGCATTTGATTCTTTATTTTTTTGAAGTTAAATCCGAAGATTGGAATTTAGGTCCTTTTCGTAGCTAAGTTCTTCTATTAGTTCATCGACAGATCCCCTCCCTTGTCTGACATTTTATTTTTGACTTTGACTTTAGTTGGTGGTTATAATTTGTTTTCCTTTTACACTGGCTTCTCACTTGGGGCACAAGCAATATTCAAATGTCTTTAGAATGTGGCTGGATGGAATCAAAGCAACCGAAACCGACCAGAACCCGTTTCTGCTGTTACAGGTGTTTTTTGTGGCATCAAGGATATTAATCTATGTATAGCTTTCACTTTTAGCTGGATTTGTGGAAAGTAACACTATCACTGATTAAATATTAGTTGTTTCGTATTATATTAAGTACGATTGCAAAAACTACAGTATTAAGTATTACTGATTGTTATTTTTTAATAAATTATCAAATTAACTTTGATTATTTTTATAAAAACAACCCGTTTTGACCCATTATGCAACCCACTTAACCATCTATATTGTCACCACTAAGCACAAGTATGAGACAATACCTGTGGATGAAGAAGCTGATCCAGATGTTGCGGCTCGACTCTCATTATTGCTGTTCGAGTATCAATTAGCTTTCCCTTCACCATATCCACGGCTATTCTCACTGCACCTTTACCAGTACGCTTCCGTGATCGACATTGCAACATCCAAAGTCTATTTTCTTGAACAGTGAACTCAATATCCTTTGTGCAGAATACCATAATAATTGTCACATTTTCCAATTTTGCAACACAAGTTAATAAAGAAAAGTACTCGTAAACTTTATAATAATTACCATCATGTCTTTGTAGTGTCGCTCTAAGATCTCACAGTTCTCGACAAGTTCTTTGTATGCATCGGGCATACAATTCTTCATGGTGACAATATCTTGTGTTGTGATTCCAGAAACAACGTCTTCCCCCTGTTTAAAATTACTTCTTTAGCCAACTTTAGGCAATCTGTTATTAGCGGCACTTTCGACAAATTTATTAACGAAATGGGTCCATATGGTCGTGTTTTATCTCAAAAACGTCAAATAAAACTTTTTAGTTATATAAGTGATTAAGTGAAACTGATAAAATGCCTGGAAAGAACCCCAAAGTTTATATGCATTGTATAAAACCTTATAAGTCGTGTTATTCAAAGATTTACATATTTACATGCGCATTGAGTAAGAACTCCCCGTATAGCTTGTTTTCACCCGTGCTTGCGTTCCTAGTAAATAGAACACCAGTTCCTGACGTGTCCCCCATGTTGCTAAACACCATGCATTGAACGTTAACTGCAGTCCCCTTTACTATGTATCAGTCCTATTCAAGTCGCCAACAATTTTAAGTCACACTTAACATTTTAAAATAAGGGTTTGTAACATTCCTCAGGAAAATTTGCAGAAGTGACATCTAAGATAACATAACATTATTTTTCAACATAACTCGACTTTGTGCCTTTTGTCAAATCTAAGATACGTAATTGCGTTTTGGAAAGTTTATTCATTTGCTCCCACTACACACTACTAACAGACTAACCTCCCAGTTTTTGAGTACTTAATTTGATCCGTTCTAACCTATAAGTTGCACAAAAATTATTGAATACAGAAAATGATCACAAGGAAGAGTTTTGTACGTTAGCTTCATGGTCAAATGGACTATGAAATGGACATCTTTTAACATCCGTAGATAGTCTTGACAACATAAGAAACATAAATGTAGTTTACTCTAAATAATAAACTACCTTTTCAATGGCAGCAACAGTGTATCCAACAGCATAGAAGGCATTGTTCTCTCACGGATCTTGTAGCTCACACCAACCATCTCAGATATGTGTCCAGCATCGTCACTGATTGGATAGTAAGCGTCAATTTGTGGCAGATGTTTGCGCGACCTGCGGGATATCCCTGAACGTCTAGTGTCGTTCCTGAAAAATAGAAATCTTGTAGTCAACTTAATATTTAATGGCTTGAATTTTCTGTGAGAAACTCTTTCTGTACATGATATTGGACTGGTGTCAGAACTTAAAAAATAAGCGTACCTAAAAGCAAACACTTAATACCCATTCTGCTGATAATCAAGAAATAAGAAAACAACCTGATACATCAGTATAAAGCTGAGTATTCGACTCAGAAAAACTACATGATGCATTACAGAAAACATTTCACCCGACATCGGGAAATACGCTGCAACATGAACATTCCTCTTGCTGGAAACCACAAAAGCCTGCATCATCAACACATCAGTAACAATATGTTGGAAATACGTTTTACGTATTTGTGAAGGATCGGTCGCTCCAACGATAATTATGTAATGGGCTCGTGGTCCACTTTGTATTGTATAGTCCATATAGCCCACATGTAGGGTGGGCTATATATATACCCCTCCTAGCATGTTAGGAGGGGGTTGGTCATTCATTCATTCACACACTTATCATTAATCTAATCCCTTTCTCTCTCTACTTTTATTCCCTCTCCTTTCTCTCTCTACACCTAATCTCCTTCTTCCCCATCTCTTCCACCAAATCCATAGATCTAATCCATCCATTAACAAATCCTTAGAATTAGTAGGCCTTCAATTGGTATCAAGAGCCATGGTTGAATCTTAGGATTTGCATTTTTTTATCTTTTGATTTGGTGGTAAAAATCCTTTCTTTTCTAATTTTCTATCCATCTTTTCATCATTTGATCAATTTTTTTTATCAATTTTTATAAATCTTATCAAATTTTTTTAATAAAGTTATCTATTTTTCTTCTATCAATTTTATCTATTTTTATTTTTTTTTATTAGTTTTATTTTTACGTGTGTTGATTTTTTTATTGTTTTTTATAATCAATTTTTTAAATAATCAGTTTTTTTAAAAATTTTCGTATCAATCAGTTTTGTTTTTTGTTTATGGATCTGTAACTCATATCAGTTTTTTATTTTCTTATCAGTCCCTTTTTAATATTTTTTAATCAATTTTTTTTTAATCAGTCACTTTTTAATTATTTTTAATCAAATTTTTTTTAAGATCAGTTATCAGTCCAAAGGTTTTTTCTTGGTCGAAACAGTCCATGTGTCCAATCCAAACAGTCCAAAATTGTCAAGTATCATCTGTCTTTTTCCATCAGTCTTTCAATTTTTTTGAGATCGAACGATTTCATTTTTCAGCATAAGAAAACTTTCCGAATAGACAACACTTTCCGCATGACAAAAAATTCCGCATGACAAAAAGTTCCGCATGACAAAAAGTTCCGCATAGACAAAGTTCCGCATAGACAAAGTTCCGCATAGACAAAGTTCCGAATAGGGAAAGTTCCGAAGAGGGAAAGTTCCGAATAGGGAAAGTTCCGAATAGGGAAAGTTCCGAATAGGGAAAGTTCCGAATAGGGAAAGTTCCGAATAGGGAAAGTTCCGAATAGGGAAAGTTCCGAATAGGGAAAGTTCCGAATAGGGAAAGTTCCGAACAGGGAAAGTTCCGAATAGGGAAAGTTCCGAATAGGGAAAATTCCGAATAGGACTCTCACTTGACTCCCTCGACACACTTAACACTCTCTCAAAACCTTTAGACTTAACCAAAACTTCTTAGACTCACCCAATCACACCCATTTCGACATCATCACCCTCACACCTCTCGTCTAAAAACTCTCCCTCACATTCTCTAGACACACTGTCCCTCAAATTCTCGACCCCCCAAACACAACCTCTTGACTGCCACCAACAGTTTCACAAACTCGACAACCCTCTCGTACAACCTACCCACACTCACCCTCTCGTTACGGCTCTCTCCCTCGCAGCCCAGACCTACTCTAATATCAACAAAGAGTCCCAACTCTCGACCAACATCTCACAGACTCTCGACCAAGACACCCTCTCGTCCCCACACACCTCACAACTCTCTCACACACCCAAGACCTCTCGAAACCACCCTCGTCACATCTCTCATCACAAGACACACTTGACACCCCTTACACCCTCGTCTCATTTTTTCTGACCCTCGACACAGACTACATAACACCCTCACCAAAAACCAAAACCTCGACTCCCTCACACCGACACCTCTCGACCAAAATATCAAGACTCAAAAATCTCTCTCTCGACTAAAACCAAACCCTCGTTACACTCAATCACCATCACAGACTCTCCCTCGACAAAAACAAAACACCTCTCGTCTCTCACAACCCTCGACACCTCCCCATCCTCTCAAACCAACCCTCACCAAAACTCTTGTTACACCCTCACCCTCGTCACCCATCAAAACCCAATACCCTCGACTCCCTCACTCACTCTCACCCAACTCTTCAACACCTCTCGAACGTTTACCCACCCTCGACACCTCCCCACCATCTCCAATCAAACCAACAGACTCAAATCGACTCAAACAAAAATCAAACCCCTTACACCCTCATACATCTCTCGTCTTTCCCTCAACTCTTAACGTTTACCAAAACAAACTCTCGACTCATTTACCCAGACTAACCCAAAACCCCAAACCAAAATCTCTCACAACACCACACGACTATTAACTCTCTCGGACACCCCAACACGAGACCCATTTTAGAAAATCACAACCGAAAGAAAACCACAAGAAAGACGCTACAGAAGGAGAGAAGGACTCAACATATAAATTAAAACACCTACCTGAGACCCCATAAAGGATCTTTAAGACTGTTTTCTTCACAACTGGAGCTCGGTCAAACGAAATCACAGAGGTGCTTTTTTGATTACTTTGGTGGCTGCGTAGGGTTGCTTAGATATAGTTTCTGGGTTTAGCTGTGTTTAGAGAGAGAGATTTTGGAAATAGCTTATAATTTTGAGAGTTTTGAGATATGGTTATCTGCTTTGATTAAATTGAAGAGAGAGAGTCATGGTGGGGGGCGGCATAAACAAAGAAAAATTGGATGGGATTGAGAGAGATCTGCCAAGTTTTTAGGTAGGGATATTTAATATCTTAGGCGGACATAACAAAGAAAGAGGGTTGGGCGGTGGTTTTATGTTATTGGGACACGTGGCAGGAGAATTAAACAAGTGGAGAATTAAGGGGCGGAGGATACAAGGGGAACACATAGGCTTTATTGTGAGATTCTTTGGGTATATCGAAAGTCAAAGACATAAATATCAGATTGTTTTTAAGCCACTCGTTTCTAAATATCAGATTGTTTTTTAAAAAATATTCGATTTTCTACGTTTATTTTTTTTTTTTTTTTTTTTTTTATTTTTTTTTTTTAGTTAAATAAATTTTTGTATTTTTTGACACTTTTATATTTTTTAGTTTAGTTTAAATAGATAATCACAATTTTCTTTTTTAAAATAAGTTAACTTTTTATATTAATTTTGTTGTCAAAATCGTATTGAGGCGGGTATTTTAACAGAATTAACGTGAAAAAAAAAAAAAAAATATTTGACGGGTTAAAAGTTTTTGTGGCCGGATTTGAAGACAAAGTGACGAGTCCACGTGACGGGATTTATTTTTAGCCACTACGGATTTTTTGATCGCGTTTAATTCATAATCTTTTGAGCCGATAACAATTTTTGAGCCGAGTCGTATTGTTCAAACCCGACAACAACAACAGCCACATCATTTTTCCTCGATCACCAATGGAATCGTTAAAATCGACACTTAAAGAGGGAGAATCGCATCAAGTGCAAGCCAACGCTAGGGAAAGTGGTATAACTTCATTTCGAATGCTTCAGTATCATCTAGTTAATCTTTCACGGATTCAAGGAGGGAGCGAATTTGTGACAATCTTTGGACAAGATCGTCATATATTCATCGACTCCATTTTTACCGCTTTGACCCAACTCGCCGAGGAACTTAACAATAAAAGCTTTAATCACTCTGCATCGGCACTTGCTTATAAGGCTCTTGTGACACAACTCACGCCTTTCCTCCAGTTCAATATCATCAAGCCTGAAAGTTCAATGATTTGCCAATCGTTTCTTCGAGATACACATACCGAGCTTCGAGTTTTCCGTGATACGATTTTGAAACTCATGTCATCGGTCTCGTCTTCGATATATCAAAGATCACAACTTCAGCAAGTGTCTGTTAATGGAGTGCAAGAATCAATGACGCAGATGCAAGAGGATAATGGTCATACGGTTGACAACTTGGAGCCTAACGATGGCACGAGCACAGAATCAGGAGGACAACATGATGCCAGTGGCACGTCAGGGAATGTTCACGAGATTTCTCTTGATGACACCTTACCCATTTATGACGAAGAGCCTGCAAACATGGTACAATGTGATGTTGGTTATGATGTATATGCTGATAACATGCCGCATATTGAGCATTCTGAACCTAATTATGACAAACATGGGATGGAAAAGAGTGATAGAAATACCACTTCTGATTCATCCGATGTAAGTCATAATGGGGGAGAGATTGTTCAGAATGCTATAGTACATCATGAAAAGTGTATTATAACTGCTTCATTGTCTGCTTCTGATTCCAAGATTAAAGAGCTCGAAACGATCGTAGCTCGGCAATCAAAAGATTTTGAGGATGCCAAACTTGAATTTTCTAAGAAAACGGTCAAATTTGAAACATACTTTGAAAAACTTGAAAAATCAAACGTTGTTCTTGAAAGAAAATTGGATCAAACTGTTTTAGATTCTAAAGCTGAAAAGGATAATCTTTTGAAACAAATTCAACTGCTTGAATCTAAGTTGGCATCCCAAGATAACGTGCTCAAAGAGAATGAGAATTTAAAAGCCCAAGTACAGGAAAAGGTCTTTGCTATAGCCGCGTTGAAAAACGAGTTAAGGAAAAATAGAGGACCTAGTGTGGACACTAAGCTTGAAAAACCATCAATCTTGGGGAAACCGCCTACAAATCAGTTCGTCAGACAACCAATTGTCAGACAACCTACTGCATTTAGATCCGAGCGACCACAATCCTCGAGACCGCGGTTTGCCTCCCAAGTTGATTTGGTTCATCTTATTAGACCAG
This sequence comes from Glebionis coronaria, assembly GCA_025667525.1. NCBI lineage: Eukaryota > Viridiplantae > Streptophyta > Magnoliopsida > Asterales > Asteraceae > Glebionis > Glebionis coronaria. The sequence continues at coordinate 289,032,791 of CM046881.1, read as the reverse complement.
TTACTCCAGCAACTAGGCCCAATGTGATCACTCCAGCTTTAGCAAGACCAAATCATATGATTGCCTCTAGTTTCCCTAAAGATACCAAGACCACGTCTAGAACTAGTTCAAATGACGTTTGCCATAAATCTGGTCTTGGGGAAGCTAAGCAAAAGACACATGCAAGAGATAACAATGTCCAACCTAGTCAGATGCCTTCTAGATTACCCAACACTGCTAACCGTAGCATGCCATCTTCTAGGAGCATCGATCAATCATCTAGGAATTATTCAGACATTAAATATGCTACTTGTAAAACATGTAGAAAATGTGTCTTTACGGCAAATCATGATGCTTGTGTCAAGAAATTACTTGATGAGGTAAACTCCCGTGCTAGAATTAAGTCCCAGTGGATAGCTAAAATCAAACCCTTTGGTAAAGTTTGGCGCCCCACTGGTAGAACTTTTACTCTTGTAGGAAACGAGTGCCCTTTAACTAGGATAGTCTCTGATTCTACGAAGACTACTAGGGAGGAAATTGCAAAGGATGATACATCACTTAAGCCCGAACTTAAGATTTTCTATAAAAGGAAACGTTTGCCAACTAAGACAAGTGAATCATCCCCTCAGGCCACCTCTGACACAAGTAAAGCCAACTGTGAACCCCCACGTGCTTCAAAAATAGATATCTCTAACCCATGCAAAAGTATACAAACTCCTAATGAGATTGCAGGTACCAAAGTTGATGTTCCAAAAGAACGAAGCGGTCCAATCGTTGTGTACCGTTCAACTAAGGACACTCTTAGAGTTTGGTTGCTGAAGAAGCAGATATCAGAGAAACAAATGTCTCAGGGGATTCATGGTTAAGCTGCAAACAAGGACTTATAGTCATATCACAGACTGTAACTCGCTCATCAAAGAAAGGAAAGTTTATCGCCGTTGGTAAACTTATCCTAAAAACGAGAAATTCATTTTTCTCGGGCATGAGCTTATATCAAAAACATTCCAAGTTTTTAAGCTCATGCATCATGGCTCCTCGTTAAATGACAGACGACGACCCGGACTTCAGAGACAGGGAAGTTTATCCACGCAATGATAACTTACCCTCTTAACAAGAAATTAAGTTTTCTTGGACACGAGCTTACCCTAAAACCATTCAAAGGTTTTAAGCTCGTGTATATGGCTTATCGTTAAATATCAGACGATAACCCGTGCATCAAATAAAGGAAAGTTTATCGCCGATGATAAACTTATCCTTACAACGAGAAATTAAATTTTCTCGGACACGAGCTTACATTTAAACCATTCAAAGGTTTTAAGCTCGTGTACATGACTTACAGTTAAATGTCAAATTGTAACTCGAAATTCAAATAAAGGAAAGTTTATCATTAATGATAAATTTATCCTCATAACGAGAAATTTAATTTTCTCGGTCATGAGCTTGTCTTAAAACATTCGAAGTTTTAAGCTCAGAAAGGAAAGTGTATCTTTTAAATAAGAGAACTTTTCCTCGTAACGAGAAATTAACCTTTCTCGGTCATGAGCTTTCCGTTAAAACAATCAAAGTTTTCAAGCTCATGAACACGACTTCTAAGTAAATGTCAGCTTAGGACTCGTTCTTCAGATAAAAGGAAAGTTTATCGCCGATGATAAACTTATCCTTAACAACGGGAAGTTTACAACTTCTCGGACTTGAGCTCGTTTTATAAGATATTCAACATCTTAAGCTCAAGTAATTGTTTTTCAAAACTTTGAACACAATTTTTCAAGAATTTCTCAAAAGATTTTTCTAAATCTTTCAAAATTGTGTGTTCAAAAATGTTTTGATAAAAAGAGCATGTCTTCTGGAATCGATAATATTTACGAACCTAGAAATGTCATTCAATAATGACACGGGGTTGTAAATAAAGTTCGAGCAGAAGTTCAAACTTTTAAAACATGCTCAAAATGGTTTGCTATTATTTCAGATAGCAACCCACTTTTCATAATAAAGTCAAGCATTTCACCGGAAAGCTTTGACTCTACAACGAGAACTAATTTTCTCGGGGACGTGACGAGGTGACCAACATTCGTGAACAAGAACCATGTGCTTCTTTCATATGCTGTTCTCCATTATTCAGGTCCAACCTCGTAAATTGCTAATCTTGTGATACATTATCATATATTGATCTTTGCACGTGTTAAATACCTTACACTTGTGTTTAAAAGGTATTTAATTTACGTTTCAAGTACACCCTCATTAATTTGAGGGGGAGCTTGTGTCATTCATGAAGATAATTGGATTTGCATTTTTCTTCCCAAATTTTCTTAAAATACTATTAAATCAATTGATATTAAAAACATCGATTGGGTTAATATTTTTAATATGGGGGAGAAAATGTGATTTAATATGGGAAATGATTAATCACAAATGGTTTGACTTAACGTGTTAGCCCATCCCGACATGTGCGAAATGTTTTCGAATATCGTAGCATATGTTAAGGGGGAGCAAAATGGATTTACACTTCAAAATGGATTTCATGGTGATTTATACTTACCCGCAACCCATTTATTTCACGACGATGAAGATTGTGGTGACATAAGGATGGTAGGATAGGTTAAAGTCCAATGATTTCTCTTGAACCGGAGGAATCTTCCCAAGGACATTCCATAGCTAGAAATAGTAGTCCTTAGGAAAGATGGAGAAAGATTGTGAATGTAGCTGAATGCCGACCAAGTACTTAAGTTAGCACTGGAACAATCACAACAAGGTGCTAGTTATGACGTATTGGTAAGCATTGAAGGGGTTGAAGAATGAAAAAGAATTGTAAAGATAAAGGGTGTAAAGAAAGAAGCCCTCCTTACAACTTTAGGCAGAAACCGGGTCAATACATATGCTATTGAGGTCATTTTTGTTAATGATTCTCGGTATTGAAGAAAGACATCATGGACCCAGTGATGCAATGCACAACCCTTCCCAGCTAACTCAAATATCTCTCAAAAGGTATTTGTTTTAATCACACGGAGATCAACACATTATCTATTGATTTATTCACTCCGAATAAATTGGTATTGAAAAGGTGGCACTCCTCTCCAGCCTCCGATCACTAAAATCCAAAATGTACGATCGAGTCTAGAGCCATTTGAGATCATCAAATATCTCATTAGGACACACTTTCATATTTACTTGCTTCTTCACACACTGTGAAAAGTAAGAAAGTTCTTAAGAGTCCTACGCAAAATCTTCATGATCTTGCCTGAACATCCGAGTAATACGAAAGTATTTACAATGAAGATGGAAATCCTTCTTGAGCGAATATCAAAAAGCTCATGGTAGGTGACTTGTGCGATTCTTTATGAATCAAACTTGTGATAACTGGAAAGCAACAGTGGTTTAATTCTTAAATGAATTTAAACACGTTCCAGGCCTCTACGCATTATCATATGATCTTGCCAGAACATTCAGAGTGACTCTTTATTGATCACAGTGACGAGTGGAAATCCTTCTAGTGTTAACATCAAACAGCACTTGGTAGGTAACTTGCAAGATTCTTTATGAATCAAGCTAGTGACAACTGGAAAGCAACGATGGTGCGGTTCTTAATTGAACTTCACTTGTTCCAGGAACATGAATTGACGGCTTCAAATCATGCGGATAATATTATCCAAATGATTCACTCTTTACGTTCGCAGTCAGCTTTGGACGGTCGAGTAAAGAGAACGGGTTTACCCGCGAAATCTTGTCAAGGAGGTTCTTTATTGAAACTACCTGCCACAAGTACGATATTTAATATCGTCCAACGGTCTTCACCGACCGGAGGTAAAATGCTACCGAATTAGAATGAAATGTTCAAGGCCATTTCATCCGTGTATATTGTTTGTTGCTAACTGTCTTATGCAGCGTAACAAGAAGGTGGCATTGCGGTGTACAATCCAGAAGAAGTCGTCACCACATGCTTATACTACATACAATTAGTACTTCAACAAATTCAAGAAAGCCTGAAGGTCAAGTCTTCCGCTGTATCAAACTCTGAAGCTTTCAAGAATTTAAAGGTATAAGTATGTGGAACATGAAGTCACGAAGAGGCAAATTTCACAAGTGATAAATGCACAAGGTCAAGGCAAGGAAACATGCTCAAGACTAAAGTCAAAGATCACATCAAGCATATTCACAAGAACAAGATCGAAGACTCAAGCATAGATGCTAGGTTTAAGATTTTGTAAAATGGTGTGACCTCCCTTAGGGGGAGATTGTTGGAAATGTGTTTTCCCAAAGAAAGTCTCGGTCACATCATTATTAGCATAGATCACGAGCCATAGTATATTTAGAACTTTGTAACTTGGAGCGACCTCCCTTAGGGGGAGATTGTTGGAAATACGTTTTACGTATTTATGAAGGATCGGTCGCTCCAACGATAATTATGTAATGGGCTCGTGGTCCACTTTGTATTGTATAGTCCATATAGCCCACATGTAGGGTGGGCTATATATATACCCCTCCTAGCATGTTAGGAGGGGGTTGGTCATTCATTCATTCACACACTTATCATTAATCTAATCCCTTTCTCTCTCTACTTTTATTCCCTCTCCTTTCTCTCTCTACACCTAATCTCCTTCTTCCCCATCTCTTCCACCAAATCCATAGATCTAATCCATCCATTAACAAATCCTTAGAATTAGTAGGCCTTCACAATAAGTGTCACCTTACAAATTTATTTTCTTAAAAAATTGAAAATGTGAAATTCATAGTATGGCCGACCTCACACTATCGTTGTTTAATTATTATATGATATAGAAGCTGAACCTGATTAACTTCAGTAATAGTTGGTGTACTCGTATAATCTGTTTCCTCGCCTATTTACGTTTAACTTATGCATGGAAAGTGAAAACTTAAGAACTTGATATGGATTCCACATAAGGTGACATTCAAGTAGAAAAGCCAGATTTACTACTCTAAAGGGGTGTTTGGGATTACTTACTTTAGTTATGTACATGATCATTGCTCCTTGAAAAATCCCAAACCTTTTGGAATCCCTTCATAAGCAAGGGCTGAAAGAGAAAATACCTGCAAAGAGAAAATTCTTCCACGTTTTCATTTTCTGTTTGCTTACAGCGACCACATTTGTGAGCAGGGACACATGAAAGGATCTCCCCCAAAAATCCTTCAAGAGCTTGTGGCCCTGCATATTAGATGCGTACACAGTAGTAGGTGGTTGATTCTTCACTATCAGCATAATATCCAGTAGGAAACGAACCCACCCGTGTACTTATTTTCCAATCAGTCATTTTACTATATTTTATTAACTGATAGAGGAGATGCAAATAACAAACAGAGTCAATTTTAATATATTTTATTGAATTACGGTAGGAAACATGTAGTGGATGTGAATAAGATTTTTGAAAGGTAGCAAGCATCATATGAGCATAAGAGCATAAGAAACCGACCAGATTTTATACAATTTGTGATGGCATATTGAGACTCTCCTTTGGTTCATTCTTGCGTTACAAGAGTGGGCATATACACCAACACACCGCTTGCCACCAGCTGATATATTTTGCTTGTAAATCTTAGGTCCTTAGGTCTAAAAGTCACAGATGAATTTGACAAAAAGAAAACCGTGACCAAATAATTTGATAGCATACAACGAAGTAATTTATTTGTGGATCCATCTTGATTCTTAACGACTGCAAGCATAAAACACACCAGTTCTCTCTCCATGATCTGACCATTGGCTAAATCACGTTGTACGATGCCTATAGTTATACTAAGAGAAGATCGCGGTGACATGCAGTTCAAATACATGAACACTAAAAGTCGTCTTGAGGAAATGAACTAAAAATATGTGACCGACTAACCTCATTTTTTTCTTTGAGCGGGTATCATTAGAGGAACAAAGTGTGCATGGGACAACTTATCTTCACCTTGCGCCAACTTTTCAGCTCTGTGTACAATAAAGGAATAACCATGTTAAACTTACCAACCAGAAGCAACCTAGCGAAGACACGTTTGTGACGCAAATAAACATATCTAAAAGGTAATTATAATAATAAGATAGAAGTATTTAATATTTGTCCTGCAACATAGTTTCCATTGCCAAGCAAAGGCGAAGAAGAGAACGTATTCACCCAATATTTGTTCCAAAGCAGATCCAACAGGTGACAATCAAGAGACCAGCCTACTGTAGGTGATGTACAGTAAGTAATATTGGTAACTAAAATTGCAACAAAAGAAAAATTAGTCAACAATAGAGGATCAATATTTTATAAACCGCGCCAATGGTATAAGTATTACATACCTGTTTGTAGTGGACACCAAATTCCTCTATCTTGTTAAGAGGAACCGTCTGATACTCAAGCCAGGCTCATCTGATGGCTTGTATCCTTTCGGGTATGTCTTAAATGCTCCAATCTCAATTTTAACGGCAGAAACAACCCTTGTTGGGTCAATGACAACTGCCAAAAACAACTGTAGATACTGTTGATTCAACATCTGAGCAGAAACATTAATTCCAGACAGCCAACACCCGTAACCCATATGAGAAAGGTACCACCCAACAACGTCTTCCAACCTTCCGGTCTACACCATAGCATCTCGATTAGAGTACCTCACGGAACCAGTGGAACCATGGCATAATATAACCTAATCAACCTATCTATAGGTAAACGGGACGAAATTTCCAACTCTTCCAAGGACTGGATCCTTCTTAAATGGGCAAAGAATCAGAGAAAGCCTAACATCACCAAAACAAAATTAAATTGAGTTCATTATCTGCACGACCTCCTATCGATTGGTAAGCAACTACAGTAATTTGCATTTTCCATTTTGCAACCTCCATGTTTGCAGCTTTTCGATGTTATTTTTACAGCCTTGCTACAACAGCAATTGGTGCAAACATATGGGCTTTTAACTGTTGTTTTTACAGCCTCTTTAATATTCTACATTTGAAACATTAATTCCTTGATAAAAAACATTCACTAAATAGTAATTCAGCCCAGGGTTAAAAATGTTATATCTTATTGTCTTTACAATCTGATTAAGTTTACCTCAAATAATCAGAATATCAAATATGTAGACTTTTTTACACAGTTAGAAGCTGCAACTGCAGCAATCAATTTTAATGCACAACCAAACACGCACCAAATCTATATCTTGCAGTAAACAAGATGATAAAAAGGAAAAACTACACTATTAATGCTGGCAGATACTTGCAGCTATGTATATAAAACATTCAGACGATAAAATGGGCCATCAAACAGAATAATAAGCTAAACATTAAATAAAACCTTATAAAATACTATATTAAACCCATGTTATTCAAATATCAAATCAAACAGTTGTTATGTAATTTGCTTAGATTAATTTTGTGATCTTAATACCTTTATAGTAACTGGAAGCACCAACCTGCAGAAAAATCTATATTATGGCAAGTGAAGATCAATTGCTAACTCCATCACTGACAATCAATATAAAAAATTTGATAAATCTTTAAAAATATTGAGAAACTTGATTAAAAAGAATGAATCTGCTTCTAATCAGTTTCATACCAGTTGCAGCTAATTCAAACCCCTGTTCTTTGGATTGAATTACCCTTGTTCTGTGGATAGAAAACATTGTAAAAAAAATGCAAACCTAAACCTTTTTTATGAGAATAACGGCTGAATCTTCTTTGGATTGAAAACATTGTAAAAAAAGAAAATCTAAAACTTTTTCGATGAGAATAACGGATGAATCTTTTTCAATGATAATAATGGATGAAGATGTGGTGGTTATCAGAATCAAACACATGGTTAGCAGAAGGAACCCACACCAAACACATTGTTAGCATAATCAAACCATTCTAATGATTGTTGATTATGAAGAGCCAAATCCTAACCTTCTTCTTTCTAGATCTCAATTGACTTTTTAGGGTTTATGATGAAAGATGTATGATGAATAATACGTTTATGAATCAGGGTTTTGATTTCAGTGTTTTGATTTAGGTTTGATATGTATAATTATGTGGTGGAAGAGGTTGAGATGAAGAAGATAGAGAGGCTCCATGGAGGGGCTAGGGTTTTATTGTTTGTGTGTGTTTTTTCCCGTAGTAATAAAAAAACAGCCCTTTGATGTATGTTATATAGGTGCGTTTTCAAAACGCCTATTTTTTCCAAACTGCGTTTTCACGCAACGAATTCCGGGTTTTTTTGAGATTTTTTAGGCAAAAATTAAATCCTATTGGTTTAGAGGTGCCACGTCACATATGACTGGGATTAGGGGTGTGGTATCAAGTCATAGTTATACCTATATATAATATAGATATATATATATATATA